>JAILXH010285175.1:64147-79126 GCA_023558415.1 Piaractus mesopotamicus | reverse complement strand
ATTTGTAATATTTTATAAAGATTTATTTTGGCTGGTCATAATGAGTTTTACCACAGTGTAGCATTGTATAGGTAACCTGTGTTTTTCTGTTTTTTCTTCCCCCATTCATCTTCTGTATGACCCCTTGCAGAGAACTGCCTGTATGTTCAGTCTCGTGAATGTTACTAATTTAAAACCAAACAAGTTTCTCAGGTGGTAACTGTGTGGCACCTCTCCCTATGTGTATTTAAATATTACTTCAATAAACACTTCCATCACTTTATACTGTGTCCACCTTTTCCTTTCATTATTATTTTTTATTTTTTTTTTTTTTTTACTGCTGTGACAAATGAGATGTGAAAAGAAATTTGGATAAAGGGCCCATAACCTGTCTTTCTTGCACTTTTTTCCCCATGAGGTCTATTTATAATGTTTGTGTGATTTTATGTACAAAAAACTCACAGGTCATTTTTATGTGACATTTTCCAATTGTCATTGTCCTGTATAGCTACACAGGCTGTTTTTTGTTATTGTGCCTTTAAGACGGGTGTATGTAAATGTCCTATGTTCTGATTGGTTGTCCTGTATTACATCTCATTCAGAAAGCGGTGTGGTCTGAAACACTTCTTGTAACTTGAATATGAATGGGCAGGGCTGAACTGCTCACCTCAGTAGTAATCTGCTAGTCTGTATATGTAAATGTGACATCACAAAAACACTGATATCAAAATGGGATGTTTTTATAGCTTCATTCACACACATGGACTATGGACTAAAGGGTGTACAGTACATTTTGAAACGTTGTGTTTACATGCTACATCAAAGGCTTTTATTATAAAGAAAGGAAAATGCGGTATATGCCCATTAATGTTTTCCTTCATCGAGATGTCGTCATAATCTCCATGGAGTTTCATATGCTACATCTAGTATGCGGCTGATCGTGTTCTTGAAAAGGAAATAGAATCTTGTGTGTTGGAAAAACTTTGGATGACTGGAATTTCTAATCTTGTTTACACACAAAGGGCGCCTTTCTTTTGAAATGTCATCGGCCAATGTCAGGGTCGACCATGGTTCAGTTGGTGAGGTCAGTCTTTTCTTGGATAAACAAATTCTATTGAATGTGATAATATATTTTTCACTGTTACTCTTCAGTGCGTGGCTTTTATCTTGTTTGTATGTACTGAATAATGCCACGCCCTGGGTCGAATATGGCTGAAGGGGGGACGGTGTTACAAATGTGAGTTTTTAAGGTGACCTGACTGTACAGTCTAATCTTACGTTCACCAGTGACCTTCCAAAAGTGTCATTATTAAAGCTATGTATAGATTACATATTCTTGACAACTATGAAGAGTGTGATAATCTTTCGAATCAGTTTTGTTGCATATTTTACTACGCCTGCTATTCATGGTGGTTGCGGTTTAAAAGAGTAGAACAAATCAGATTCTTGACAAGAACAAGTATGTAAGTCTTGGCATAGTGGCTTGATCTGTATGGTTAATCTTCAGAAGCTTACGTTTTATGTGTAGGAATACATACAGCCACTACTTGTGTGGGCTTGCCACCTGCAGGATGTATTATGGGTGGGACCTTTCAGACCAACCAATGACATTCAATCCAGTTCTCAGATTCATCTTGCTGGCATGGACTCAGAATGAAAATAGCAGCTGGTTACTGTTTAAACTGCAGGATGAGGATGTTCTCACGTACATGCTCAAGGGTTGCCTGGAGTTTGCACCTCAGATATAGTACAAATATAGTGACCTGCTAACACTGCAATTATAATTGCTCCACTGGCTTTGAGCAATTGCCTGAAGGTGTTAGTAAACAGGACCAACAAACCTTTAACGCGCCTCTCCCGACTGAGTGCCAGCATATAAGGCAAATCTATATAAGTCCCTCACCAGCCACGGCTAAATGCATCAGAATCACATATAGACTTACTCATTATGAACGTGGCACTGATAAAATACTTGTACGATTAGTATTTAAACCTAGGTATTATGTGATTGTTGTTATTCCCTTACAATGTATTGATCTTATGGTCCTGTTATATCCTCGCAAAGGAGTATTTTTATTCCTGTAAAGAACCTTTTAGATGCATCTGCTTTAAGCAGATATCCATAGCGGCTCTCCAGAAAATTGCCCACTTCCTGTAAAATTACACACACTCAGCCCAAGGCTGATCATAGGTAACCACTGCTACACCACCATATAAGGCAAGCATAGAGTGCTGATTACTATTATATTGTGGAAAATACCCCTTTAAAATGGCTCTTCAAGGTTTATTCAAGGTAAAAGCAAAGATTACATAAAAAAAACTACTCAAATAACCATTTAAATACATAAACTTTGCATAGTTATATTGTTCTTCTTTATGATAGAAAACAGTCGTTGTAGTGTGGGGTTCTTTATAGAGCACGAAAAAAGGGTTCCAGTATTGTTATAAAGTTATAGATCCTTTTTTGGTACTGTATAGAACTCTATTTGCTAAAAGTGTGAAGGAAATAGTTAAGTAACGTGAGGAAAGTCATTAATCAGTATAATATAAACACTTACGAAAAATGGTGTCTGATCTGGCTGATTGCTCAGAAGTAAACCACATCAAACTTGAATGAAAGGAGAGAGTTTATTGCCATGCTGGAATCACAGCCTACCTTATGGCACGTAATCATTATGTGTGTGGACACAGATTAAATTTAAACACACCTTAGTAAACTGCCAAAAAGGTTCAGAATTGCAAATTTTGAGTGAAAACATAAAGCAAATCTATATTAGCTAGGTTAAAATCATGTTCTATCAGGTTAAATTCATGTTCAATTTGGTTAAATTCATGTTCAATTGGGTTAAATTCATGTTCAATCAGGTTAAATTCATGTTCAACCAGGTTAAATTCATGTTCAATCAGGTTAAATTCATGTTCAACCAGGTTAAGTTCATGTCCAATTAGTTTAAATTCATGTTGAACCAGATGAAGTTCATGTTCAACCGGGTTAAATTCATGTTCAATCAGGTTAAATTCATGTTCAACCGGGTTAAATTCATGTTCAACCAGGTTTAACTTTCACACTGTACAAGTAGGGTCCATTTTAATATACAGCAGGCCTAAAAGACCAAAATGACCATTTGCGATTCTTGCTAGTGACCTATAAAACAAACAGACTAATGTCAGGCTCGCGCGTTCACTCCACCAAAATAAACTTCAGACCAGTCTGGAGCTCGACCACGTTCACAGAGAGTGTTTAACTGCGCTCTGACTTCACTTTGAGCACATCTGTAAGTTAAAGGCTTCGCTCAGCGCGCTGTTTCCTCCTCGCATTTGGGCATTTCGAAAAGTAAAAGCAAAAGCAGCTGCGTGCAGAGCACACGTTCCGCACGATCGCGCGCGCCACCGAGCGACCTCTTACCGTTCGAACGGAACTTAACGCGGACCACAGAGAGTTTTCTAAGAAGTTATCGCCTATACGCCTTCCATATGCATGACTCAGCTGATATGTTATATAGTGTAGCCTAAAGCGAGCGAGTGCTAGAGTGATAAATGCGGTCTCGGGCGCACGGCTCCCCGTTCACGTAGCACGCGCGGGCGCGCCCATCCAGCGCGAGAAAGGCGAGCAGCGAGACGCGCAGCAGCTCCGTTAACGCACGGGCAGATGGAGGACGTGAGCGTGAGAAGCGGCGCTGAGGACAGCGCGGTTGGAGAGGGCGCGAGGGTCGCGGGGCGCCGGCGCTCAGGAGACAACACGGAGGACGGAGTGCCGCGCGAGCTCCGGCAACCGCGCAGCAACCGGCCGGTCAGCAGCGAGCGGCGGCGACTCAACACGCACAAGCTCGTGCTGCAGTACGTGGCGCCGTGCATGAAGTCGTACGGGCTGTGCATCGTGGACAACTTTCTAGGGAACCGAATCGGAGAGCGGGTACTGCACGAGGTCCGGCGCCTCCACGACGGCGGCAGGATGCAGGACGGGCAGCTCGCGTGCCAGACGCGGGGCAAGAGCAAAGCCATCCGGGGGGACAAGATCGCGTGGGTGGACGGAACCGAGGCGGGCTGCCACAACATCGGCTTCCTGCTGTCCAGGATGGACAAACTCATCACGGTCGCGGACGGCCAACTTGGGAGCTACAACATCAGAGGGAGACACAAGGTCAGGATTCCAGTAAATCTCTTTAACCGTCAACAACAACAAGAATAATAATAAAGTTTTATGGCCACACGTATAAAAAATTAGGCTCTAACCTTTACACCACCACCCTTTAATTAAGAGTGACTGCCTGCACAAACGTGCATTAATTAAACATTTAAAGGCTGCACTGCTCTACAACACTGCCAGAAAAAGGTACTCTGTACGTACATTTTTGTTCATCAAGGTACAAACAACGTAAATACACCCTCAAAGGTACAACAATTGTTTTGAAGGTCCAACGAAGTACCTTAAATAAGTTTTTTTTTAGGTATAACCCAGTGTTTTAAAACAGAACAATAAAGTAAAAAGGCTGAAGACAGACAGGCTGTGTGGAGTCAATACAACTTAGAAAACTAATATAACTAATATTATGTTCTTTTACTAAAGGTTTTTTAAGACATAGCCTTGAGGGAACCTTCCCAGTGACAGTTTAGTACCCTTTTTTTCTGAGTGCACGGTCTGCTGGCAGTTTCTTAAAGTATATAAATTACATCTGTAAACAAATACATAATATAGAACCCTTAAATACACAATGTATGTGTGATATATGCCATATAATAGCCAAAATGTAATGAGTTGGCAGTTGTTGTTGGTTGTTTCTGAAAGGCCGGCTTACGCTGAACCTGTAAACAAATATAATGTAAACAAAGTGTAATGAAAATATATGAGTTGTGTTGGTAGTTTGTGAAGAACAAGAATGCTTCTTAAGAACTTAGTGAACTGGTTTCTGTGGGTAGATTCTTAGCAGTAATTACCTTGTGTTACATTTGTAAACAAATGTGTAATATTTGTATAACGGAGTTATTAGCTGCTGTTTGTAATTTCTTTAGAGTAATATAGTATATGTTTACACAATGAGATGGTTTCCGTCTTTAGTTCTTAAAAAAAGAATATAGAGCATGGCGATGATGATGATGATGTAGACATACTGTGGTGTTGTTATTGCTCCAGCTGTACTGTGCCCATTCGAGAGGAAAAATGCTCAGTCTTTTTCGACATGAAACAACTGCAGCTGTACACGTTTTCGAGATGAAAGAAGGCGGGGTTATTACGTTTCACACCTGTATTCCGGCAGACTTGGTCTGAGTGTGAACAACTGGCCAATCCTAATGCCAGAGGGCGGGATTAGATTAGCCAATCATCACATTAGAAGCGATACGACTAGCCAATCACAGGAGGCTGGAGTCTGACGGAATACGGGTGGGGAAACACGGTGCGCACGTGTGTTTGGATGAACGTGCAGCGCGAGCTGTAGCCTACATGCTCCCGTCCGCATCGTCAATGGCGGGGGGCGGCGGGGGGACGCCTTACGCGCCGTAACGACAAATTGTAGCAGTGCTTTATGATAAAAACGTAAATACCACCGCGATATAAACTGCTCATTACAATAGTCCACCATCTGCCGAGCGTAAATAAATAAATAAACAAACACACATTGGACGTGTCAGATTTATTAGTCATATTGGACGTGTGTCGTTGAAGTGAGTCATGTCTCTCTGTCGTGTTACACTACAGGTCTCGTTCATGAGCTTCATTAAGTTTGAGTGGTGCTTTTTTTCAGGCCAAACGTGTTGGTCTCTCGCATTAGAGTAAAACACAGTGAACTGGTTTGGTGCTGGTGGTCTGGTCTCCGCCCCACTCCCTCCGCCGCGCGCTACTATACGATCTGCACGTTGCACACTTTCAAGCAGGTTAAGGGGGCGTGTTTCAGCTCCTTCCGTGAGTACAACGTCTGCAGAAACAAGTAAACAGACCCAACTCTGATTAGAGTTACTCACTTTAACCTTCTTTAGCTGCTTTGAATGGCTCGAGTTGTCTGAGACTGAAGCGTTTTTGTGAAGCTGAAGGACCGGCAGGCTGTAGGACTGTAGTTTTGCGGAGAAAGCTCGGAGCAGACATGCCGTTTCTTCAGCATCTTGCGGACATGAAGTTGGAGCAGCTGGCTTTGGAGCACATTGTGCCCGCTCTCCGGGATCATGGGTTTTTTTACGTGGACAATTTTTTGGGCGACACGGTTGGACGTACGGTGCTGGGGCAGGTGAAGCAAATGCACTGTTCTGGGCTTCTGAACGACGGACAGCTCGCTGGTCGAGGCTCGGGAGTTTCCAAACGACACATAAGGGGCGATAAGATAGCCTGGGTGAGCGGAACAGAGAGGGGCGCGGAGGCCATCAACTTCTTACTCAAACTGATCGACAAGCTGGTTTCTCTGTGCATCGGACGGCTGGGCAAAAACGTGATCCGTGAGAGATCGAAGGTGAGAGGCTTTCTGCCCAAATAGTTCTCTTACCGCAAATACTGTCTCTTTCAGACATAAACCACCAAGAAGGTAGAGCATTTTATACGAGCTAACTTTGAGCTGAACTCAGGATTAACCCTTACTTGCTTACTCTCCCAGCTACTGCTCGGCGTTCTTTAGTAAAGGAAGTGGTTCTGTTTAGAGTCATTTTCAAAAAGGTTCTGTATAGAACCATATACAACACATTCTCCATCAATCTGAAGAACCATTTCACCACGCAAAGAACTATTTAAGCATGAAAGGATCCTATATACAACCCATGACTCTAGAACCATTCCCTTTGAAGAACCATCTTTTTTAAGAGTTGAAGAGCGAGAAAAACTAATTTTCGTCTTCACTGCAGCCAAATGCAAGCAGACCAGTCGTCTTTATATATCCTGCATTTCCTATATAGTCTGAGATTTTGTTCACTGCTTTTTTCACAAGTTTAGACAAATGGATGAAACAGACGCCTCTGCCCATTTTCCTTCTCCAGTAAGATGCTCTAGGAGGCACAGGCTGAAGTTGTAGCATCTGTAGCGTATAGTGCGCATGCGCATGAGAATAACCCGTTTTATTTACCACTGAAACGTGAACGCGCATCGCTGACGAGTGTACTTAGCTAATTGGTGTCAGCTTGGTGATCTCCATTAAGCTCAAATGGATCTGTTTGGTTAAAGGGGAACTCCACAGATTTTTCAAACATGTCTGCATAATTAAATCCATTAGGAGGTAAACAGTCATTTAGACCGTTTTGATGTCGTGTTCAGTTCTAGAGAAACTTGCAGAATCAGAATTGTGATAGGAACCAGACATCTGAGGAGCTTAATGTCTCCAAAAGCAAACTCTCACAGAAAGTTATTACATGAAGTGGTTATCAATATTCTGTCTGATGCCTGAGACATTGTTTTACAATAGTTTTGAGATCAGCTTTAGGTCTAAGATGTATATAAAAATATATTCACAGCAGTGCATGTCGGGAGTTGTAAGGCAAAACAGTCCCAAAAGAAAGCGTAGTTCTTAAGATTTACCACTATTTTACCATTATCAGCGTTACATATTACAACTCGGAAGACTTGTGAATTCACTGGTCATTCTGGATAGTAAATAAAGTGGCTGTATTTGTATTGTAGACATCACCCCTGATTCGTATCACCACCACTGTAATAAAATCTGAGGTTATAAGTTTCTCTTCAATGAACAATAAATTTCACACCAAACCACTCTGAACAACTGTTTACAGTTAAAGTTAAATATCAATATACAGTTAAAATATCAATTTCTGTACTTTCTAAAGAAGCAAATATGCTGAACTGTAATATAGTCACCTGTTAAGGACAGGATAAACAAAGTTAAACTGAGTTAATCTGTGGTCCACAAAAAAACCCACTAATTTAGCCCCAAATTAGATATCAAATATTTCAGTAATTCATTAATGTAGCATGCAATGAAATGTATATGCTGACTATGAATTTTGTAAGACTGTTGAATGCATAATTAAAGTTGAATTAAAAGTTGACGACAACACTACATAATATATAAACTTTTTATGAGTAAACAGATTGCTTTAGCCATTTGGGCAGCTTTTACTCCATTTTTTTGCAGTGTGTTCCAATGCAATGCTGTCTGAAAGCACTGAAATCAAGTGTTCACAATTGTTGAATTGTTTATATTCTGAGTTGTATAAACGACTAGCATTCCAAAGTTTGAAACCACTTGTCATATCATGCTATTTTATTCAAAAATGACATAAACAGTGTAGATTGATATAATTGCTAAACACAAGAAGGTATTTTATGTTAATTTCACGATTACTTCATGCTCTTCATGCTCATTTCATGCTCAAATATAAACATCTGTGATCATCACTCTGGACACATCTAAACATTAACATTCCCTCTTTTTTCATAGTTTCATGTTAGTTGAGATCTGTGCAGTTGTAGAGCAATTTCATACATTTTCATACATTTATCGTTAACCTTTTTATTATTTTATTGAATGGTCACCTCAGACTTTTGAATACTAGTGTATGTATTTTTTGTAATCTTGAGTCCTCTTCCACATTCTATAGTGCTTGTGTCTTTATGATTTATGTATACATTGTCCAAAGACAGGAATCAAAGAAATTACATTATGATATAGTTATAATGTAAAAGATATGCCAAAACAGTGTTTACATACTCTCTTTAAGTAGATATTGTCTAAGTTGGTGGAAGTGGAGGCACAAAATGTACTGCTATTTTAATCAGACAACGCACATACAATATGCCCAGTAATATGCAGAAATAAGAGAAAACATCTTTTACTTCAGTCACATATTCATGTTTCATGCGTTCTGATACTTTAAGAGGCTACTTGAAAACACAATGTAAAGTATGCAGAGTTCAGTAGGGTAGCTCAAAAGAGTCATTATAGTCATTCATTTTCCAGAAATTCTGAATTTTAGTGACTATTGGGATGTTGAACTAAGAGTAATGACAAGTATTAAAAGTGTAAAACTTCTGTTTGAATACAATTTAATATGTATCTGATACTGTCTTCATTTTACTGGTAATGTATTACCACGCATTGTATCTTGAAATGCCAAACGTATCTTTACTTGTAAGGCTCACAGTACAAGTGATTTTGTGCTTCTCTGTAATTTTATCAACATTTCATTAGCTTTTCTTATTTCAAATTGTCAACAGTGAAAGTTTTATTATAGGTACATTATACCATTGTATTATCAGCTTGACTGCACATCTGCAGAATATCTGGTAAACAAAGCAGGAAAAACAATGGTTCAAAAAAAGGCTAGTGTATTTATTATTTGTAGCTTACATACAGTACATACATTCTCATCATCCTCCTTTATCTGCAATTCTCAGTACAGTTACAGTAGCTGTTTGTTATGTTGTGGTGTGGTAGGTGATGAATGCAACAGATAGGCTGTCAGACCTAGCCATGCGAGAGTGTACCATGAGTAGTACGTGACTCTCCCCACAGCTTCCACTTCACAGGAAGCCAAGGCTGAGGCAACGGGAAGTGAGTAAGTGAGCTACTTTCACTTTAGTCAGCTGCTGGGCCCCTGCATATCTCCCCATTCCCTTAAACCTCATATTCCCTGATCACTGCTGTTGTGTCCTTGATAAAAGTAGAAGTAGTGGAGAAAATACTTAAAACATGAAAAAAAATGACCCTACTAGAGACTAGTGGAGACTTAGCCTAAATAATTTATTAACATCCAAGTAAAATGTTTACTTCGTTCTAATTTTTTGCTGGCCAACTGTGTAGGTACACTACTTTTGTCACGTACTGTGTTGGTTGCTTATGCTGATTGCAGATCTGGAATCTAATTACATAACAGAAACTAATAAGTGGGAGGCAGCAAATTGCAAAACCGACTGCGGACGTGAAGCTATGCATCTGGTCCTGACCGGCACAGGAATGGTCAACATATTCTGGCTGATAATTAATTGTGTGCGCTCAGTAGTATTGTTCAATGTAGATGAAAATAGTTTTAAAAGCAGTGGAGTAAAAAGTAGAATATTTAGTTGAAATTGCAGTCGAGTATTAATAGTCCAAATTATAAAAAATTTAAAAACTGGAACTGTTGGCAAAACTACTGAAGTGAAGAATGCATGCACTTTGTCACGCTACACTGAAGCTCCAACATAAAGTGTTTCTATAGGGATTAGAGGGGAATCTATAGGGGTACCCCAGCATGGCAGCCTTGAAAAAGAGCGCAGGCCGCCCTCTGTGATTACGTAATGTTTCGGGGAAGAAAAGTTCCTATAATGGGGCAAGTAAAAAAAAAAAAAAAGTTCAAATTCAAGTTCTAATGAAAGATCCTGTGCTTGCTGTCCAAGACTAGTCTTTAGCCGGAATGCCGTGAAAGAGGGCTGGATGTACTTGCTATCTGACCCCTGGGGGAGGGAGCTTGGGAGCTGGAGCTGAATACTGCTGTTGTGTACTGAACTGAGTGCAGGGTGTAGCAGCAGCCTCACGCTCAACACGTAGCACTGTCATTAAACCTTCATAGTGCTGGCAGTCTGCCAGCCCTGCTCTCGCTCCCCCCCACCAACACACACACACACACACATGCACAAACACACACTCCCCTCCTTCCAGACCTCTCCATACATGTTTACATTGTGCTATGACGGCAAACCTACGTGTGTGCCCTTATTGTGGGAAAGAGACCATGATAAAAACTTGTTTGCAGAAATGTAAACACAAGCGCCAGTGAATGGCTACTGCTGCGTTTGTGTGGCGGGGTCTGTCGAGACGATGATTAAGGGAAAATGGGGTTATGTTTTGAAACAGATTTAGCTATTGTGTTTGTGACGTATTTTCGGAAGCTAGAACTTTAAAAGTGTATATTCTAGACCATTTATTGCTATAATTACTAATGTTGGCAGGATTGGGAAGGTTACTTAAAACTATATTTCTTTACTGATTACTGATTACCTTTTTACTGGAATCAGTTACATATTAAAAAGCAGCCTTGACTCATTTTCCTGAGTCATACACAGATGTTAACAATTCCAAGGCAACTGCAAAAACAAAGAAATAAAATTAATTGCTAAAATTAGAACGGTGCCTGAAGTTAACACAATAGCACTTAGTCATCGTAAGATATTAAGATTAGCTTACACATGATTTGTTACTCCAGGAAGGAACATATAAACTAACTCACTAAACCTGTAAACTGGGTTGTGTAGATTTCCACACACGTTTTACCCTGAAATGTAATTACTTCATGAAGGAGTAAAAAATTTATTAGAATGAATTTCAAAATGTACTATGATGAGATTAATGTCTTGGACCAAATTGGCAGTGGTAAATCATAACTGGAATTTCTTTTGAATCTAGGATTAGCTTTAATACAGGTCTAGGAAACCAGCCCCATAAGTATTTATCTTAAGATAAATGCTTAAGGGACAAACTGAATGCTGAAGATTTTATGTAGCTCATGTAAAGAGAAAACCCAAATCTAAATTTAATAATAACTAAATAATTATTTTGGGTAACATGATGGTAAGTTCCACAGCAGTCTTACTAAACTACGCTGAAATGCCAACAGGTTCTAGGTATAAATTTGATGAGTATATGGTACAAATTCCACAGTGCTGTGTAATTATTTTGGGTAAAAAGTACTGTGTAGTTACATGGCATAAAAGGATGGCACACAAAGAAAGTACAAAGTCTCTTATGTAGTATGTACCTGTCTTGTACCTATAACGAAACTGAATCTGGGCCCTAAAAGAAATCAGTGATTCTTATAGCTTTACTCAGTCTTTTCCATTTACTTCAGAAAACTTTATAGTTTAGTACTTGAAGGTGTGTCTGATTTACTTTCCTGCCTAAATGTGTGACATTGGTGTAAGTATGTTTGTATTTACCACCTTGTTGTTCCAAATATTTATGAGGTATTTTATTATGTCCCTTATCAGCTTAATAGCTAGAACCTGTTAGTCACTTCAGTGTAATTTAGTTTTACTGTCTTGGTACTTATTACCTACAATAATTACACAGTGTTGTGGAGATTGTACCCCACACTTACTCAGTTAATAGTTAGAACCTGCTGGGCATTTCAGTGTAATTTAAACTATCTCTGAACTTACCATCATGTTACCCAAAACAATTACATAGTACTTTAGAGTTTGTACCTCACACTTACCTGGTTAATGCCTAGAATGTAAGGAAATGTAAAAGAAAGCGTTACCACTTTAATTGCCTTCCAGTGCAAATGAAAAACACAGTCTTTGTAAATTAGCCTATTTTAGTCCTTAATCACTTTATTTTTCAAAAATGTCTGTCATATTTTTTTCCTTTTTCCTTTTTCTAATCCACTGTAGTTACTATTTTGCTAATCAGAATGCATAATTCCATGACATACACTATACTTCTTATTTTAAAATACTGTAATAAGGAACTGGCCTAATATAGTATTTACAAACAATTTGTAGAGCACTTGATTTCAGGGTCTCATAATAGAAGGAAATGACTGTGCGCTACGGTATAGTCAACGGGGTATATTGCGTGCTAAACTTTGTGCAAGGTCAGAAGGCCAGGTGGGGGTGAGGTGATGTGGAGGGAGTTCTGCTTCCCGTTTCATTGTGAGAATGAGGCGTGTTGATATTGTGTTGCATAGGGAAGGCCACACAGCAGGCACGCTCACGAGCTCCAGGACATGCCTAAGTATGTATGCCAGACCTTTAGAACTTTCCACAGGGGCCATGAGTGATTGATGAAGGGAGAGGCTCCAAATAGTCAGATAAGCAGAAAAAGCCAGCATATGTGGAATGCGAGTCTGCTGTCACCCTAAGGACTGTCCTAGGATAAAAAACAGAAGCCTCGACGATTGTTGGTTGAGAGTATTTTGGTCATAGTACTGCTTTGGGTACAGGACCACCTCATAAAACAATGTGCAATGTGTTAGCAGCTTGTTTAACTTGATAAAAGCAGAGCTTTAAAATATGCTAAGATGGAATTTGGTTAATGAGTGGCTCACAAATCTGTTGTTTTGTTTGTATTCTTCCATTTCAGGCTATGGTGGCATGCTATCCAGGCAATGGGGCAGGTTACGTGAAACATGTAGATAACCCTAATGCAGACGGGCGCTGTGTCACTTGCATCTACTACCTGAACAAAAACTGGAATGCCAAGGTACGCTGGATGTTACCAGCCTCTACCAGTTACCAGCCTCTACATTGTGTCCGTTCTTCAAGTCCTGTAGATACACAGTAAATAATGGTACCATTTCTCTTTCTTTGTAGGAGCATGGGGGAATTCTGCGGATATTTCCTGAAGGAAAATCCTATGTAGCTGACGTTGAACCTTTGTTTGATCGACTGCTGCTCTTCTGGTCAGACCGTAGGAACCCTCATGAAGTACAACCATCATTTGCTACCAGGTCTGTGGATGTGTGCCTGTGTTTGGATGCAAATTTGTCTAGATTTCTAAATAGCAGATATATATAAACTTAATTCTTAATTTAATTTTGTTTGATTATATGTTGTAGGTATGCAATCACAGTGTGGTACTTTGATTCAGAGGAAAGAGCTGAAGCAAAAAGAAGATTCAAAGACTTAACAGGTTTGTTTAGCTATTGTAAACATGATGTGTCCCCTTACTGATAAAGATCTAAGACATGACCATGAATGTAATTTAAGTAAATCATCTTTTTTTTTAAATTTTTTTATTTCAGCCTCTTCACAAGGCAGCACCACGTCTTAGCAGAAGAATTTAAGACACAACTGTGTTCACTGAGAGGATTTTTTTATGCGTGTGTGAGTTGTGTGTGTTTTTGTTTATTTTTTTAGGGTTTTTTGGCCCTTTGTGATAGTGCACTTAAGGTACCTCCTCTCCCCTCCTTCTGCCAAGCCACAACTGCGTTGCCGTCTTTGAAAACTAGAGCTGTGTATACTCTGTGTTTGTTTTGCTGCTATGCGTCCCATAGGAGGATACCTAATTCTATAAACAAAAATTTTTACCACAGTGAATTCAGATTAAGTCCTGTTGTGATAATCATAATGATTAAATGGTTTCCAATAAGTGTGTGTGGATGAAATGAAAGAATCTATGACAATTTGGTGTCATAACACTGGTTATTTTTCTTTTAAGAAATGTTCATCTGTGTTTGAAATATTGGCTTTCATTTATTCTGTTTTGTCACTTAGCTGTGTTCATATTTGTGGTGATGTTTTAAGAAAATGGTTAAATAGTATTTGACAGGCTATAGCATTATGTTATATAGCAAGGTCATGCATTTTGCTGATGCCTTGACACGTGGTGAGTGTGGGTGGTTATAATTGTTTTGTTCATCTATTTATCACCATGTAAGTGTCATATGGACAGGCAGTGAACACTACAAAGGCAGAAGACTGTTATAGCCATCTGGCAGTTTATAGGTTTCAGCTTGTATGTCTCGATTTCAGAAGATAGATTTTTCACCTATTTCCACCAGTTTTACCCGTTTCCTTTTCCCCTAGTGAATGTGATCGCAATGACAATTATTTGGATTAAAATATTTTTAAAAATTACATATAAGATACAGTCTATAATTTTGCAACAACAAATGGTGGCTATGCTGCTAGCATGTGTCCTAAGTCTTCTAGTGGATCAAACGAGAATCTGCCTTGCTCAGTGAGTTGCTTGAGTTTTTGGAACAGGACCAGTAATAAATCTTCAACTTCAAAGGTCCAGTCACTTTGTTTACTCTATCATTGTTTGTGTTCATTGGACTCAATATGCTCACATGTCAACACGTGATAGATAAGAAAGTTGTGTTTAACTTCTGAGGCATCTGACAGTAATGTCTCTGAGAATGAATGTATAACGATTTACACAAAATGGCTTAAAATCACAGGGCACAGCTTTAAGACATTACATTCATCTGGATTAGTTATTACATATTTATACTGGTTACATCTTTATTATTCCTATTATCTGCTGTTTTAAATACTGTGTACTGTAGGTTAGGCTAGGCTATTAAGATACGTTTCTCACTGGCTAATGTGTAATAGCTCAGTTTGCAAACAGATCATACAACTAATCC
>JAILXH010285174.1:30979-43082 GCA_023558415.1 Piaractus mesopotamicus | reverse complement strand
AAAAAAAAGAAAAAACATGAATTAAGTCCCAATTGTATCAAAAATATTTTAATATTGGCAATTCCTTCCAGCAAACAAAATGTAGTGCCCTAGTGGCACTATGCATTACGGATAGAGCCAATAAACTCAAAATCGCAATATCAGGTTCAGCTCAGATTTTTCACTTCTTTATTAACCTGAATGCTGTTTTGTTCCAGTTAGTTTATAAAGCATTTCACAGCTATCTTGTTTGCTGAAGTGTATTCTTTTTGTTTTTGGCTAATTCTATTTTGTTTAGTTGTCCCGATTCGTTATTTAGCGATCAGCGCTAGGCAGTCTAGGCAGATACAGTTATTGTAAAAAAAAAAAACAAGCAGCACGGGTAGAATGCGTCTTAATTAGAGTGCATCATCGCACCTGTTGTATAATTTACAGTGTTACTCTACAGAGCTGGACTATGTTGTTAAAGCTGAGTAAAACTAATCAGGTTGGAAATGACAACAACAAATCTGCCACATTCGGACATTAACTCAGTTACAAGAAATAAAGAGGGGTGCTTGGGAACAACCTAACGCGGGACCCAATTTAATATGGACAGCGTGTGCTTCTGGCCATATTGTGTTGGAAATTATATTTGTTTCTTACAACATTGAATTATATTGAATTAACTTTGCACTAATTCATCAGACTTTTCTAGCAAGTGTTACCATCAAATTCTGTTACAGTTAACACCACCAATTAATAATGAATGGGGCAAATTGCGCTTCCCATCCTTTCCGGTCGAAGTGTAGATGAATGGTAGGTGCTAGAAACAAAGTTCAAGTGTTTGTTTGTCACAGAGATGTATATGTTGTTTGTATAAAAACATTATTATTCCAAAAAAACTAAAATGTGTTAGCTTGTGCCCTGCTCTCCCCTACTTCTGTCCTAACTAGGGATGGATTACTGACTGGGCCAGTGGGGGCAGTGCCCAGAGGCCTCTGACTACCAGGGGCACCACAAGGCCTGAGGTGGCTCAAAAATGTGCATAAATATAAATGTGTGGGAAGTAACATGCTATTTCAGATTGACTTAGAAGTAATAATTTTGTTTGTTTACATTACACTGAACTCTGTTCAAAGTGCACATAAACAAACACGATCTGTTATTTTCCAGCTTGTTTTTTATCCTATTATTTTTTTCAGAGTGGGGATCTGGAGGGACTTTCAAAGACACTTGTGCCCAGGTGCTTTGTGGGACCACCATCCAACCCTGATTCTGACCATCCATACGCATGACAGATCAACATCACTTGAATTTTTCCAAAGTTCTTTAAAACTAACCTAACTACAGTTGCTATGAGAGAACACATTTGTGGGTGGAGCATGGATAGGACACTTTTTGTCATATATGGAGTTTAATGACATAATTGAGCACAATAATAAAAACTTATTATCATATTTCCCACCCTTTGATGCCAGTTAGATGCTCATGAATGCTGCAGAAAGTACTCAGCCAGAAGCTGCCTTCCTAGGTTCATAAGCTGGGACACTTTTTGTACGTACCTTATCCGTTTATTGCGTGACACGTTTTGTTCTGTTTGGATAGGGACGTCCAAGAGAGTTTACTTTTTGTTGTTACTGTCATGGTAGCATTTATGGTGCAGAGCACTGTGTGTATGTGTGTGTGTTTTGTTTTTCTTCCGCTCTGACATTTCCCCGGTTCTAGTGCCTTTCTGCAGCTCTGTCAGCTCCTAATACCACATCAGTCCTCAGCCCGGCGCTGCTGCCTGACAGCCTCCACCACCGGGAGTGACCTTTTCCTCCATCGCTTTTCCCTCACTCCCTCTTTCTTCACAAGTAAAGTCATCGTTGAATCAATCATTCAGCACGGCTCAGTGGGGAAGGCCCAGGTTGTAACGGCGGCGGCGCTCCTAGGAGCATTGCCCCCATTCACTCTCCATCTTGATTATTGTGCTATTCTCAGACACACAAAAAAATCAGCTTCTTTCACGGAACAAGACTTTTCTGCCTCCATTGACATTCGATATTTATAGAGCCTGACGGGCTGATTTCAGAGATATGCAGTGGTTCATGTTGAAAAAGGGGGTGGTGGGTTCGAAAGGGGGTGAGGTTAAGCAGCTGCACTTTAATTTACTTTTTAGTGCTGATAAAAAAGGCCTTTTCAGAGATGCTATATGCCCAAAAGTTTGTAGACACCTGCAAATTCAGCATTTCTTCTGATATCAAGGGTATTAATAGGGAGTTTGTCCTCCTTTGCCGCAGTAACAGCTTCTGCTCTTCTGGGGAGGCTTTACACTAGATGTTAGAACAATGCTGTGAGGATTTGATTGCGCTCCGCCGCACGAGCATTTGTGAGGTCAGGTACTTATGTTGGATGATCAGTTCTGGATCACTCCAACTCATCCCTAAGGTACTGGATGGAGCTCCATCACTCCAGAGAAAACAGTTCCACTGCTTCACAGCCCCATGCTGAGGGGCTTTACACCCCGCTAGCTGGGCATAGTGACTTTGGCTCATGTGCAGCTGTTCCAGAGCGTCTCATTCCACTAGTCAGTGCTTTTCTATTAAGATTATACATTTTGTGTGTGCGCAACTGAACACATGTCAGCAGTCAGTGCACCTTAAAGGACAATTCCACCAATTTTGCAAAATTTTGGCATAATTCAGTCACTGAGAGGTAAACAAAGTCATTGAAAGTGGTTTGATGTGAAGTGAATCAGCCTTGATTTTATACTAAAAACACACACACACACACACACACACACCATCTAAACCGCTTAACCTACTGGGTTGCGGTGGGGTGCTGGAGCATACTAAAAACAGTATTCCTAAATATATTTATGGAAAAGTAATTTGGTAAAATGCTTGTTACACCTGATGTCTGTATTGTGTAACAAGTAGCAAATTTATGCCATATTTGTTATGTCATCTCATAGTGACCCCCTACCAGGGGAACCCTGAAGACCACAATTCGAACCCTGATAATATGGATACCAAACCTCACAGCTGAGCCATCCAAATCCCCAGGAGCCTTTTCTGTAATGAAAGCTTGGATAAACCTGGATCATGTTGTTCAGGGTGATTATAATCCAGAGTGACTACAGTACTATGTTGTACTACAGTCTGTATGACATATGGAAGCACACTGTAACGCTTTCAGTTTTATGGAAATACTTATAGGTTACTGAGATTACGATAATGATCAGGCTTTAGCTATGTACATGCATATGAATTGCTGTTTATAGTTTGGTTGGCCCAGGATTTAGGTCAGTCATATATAGCTTGAGGCTCTAATCTCTAATTTAGATTATTGTTCTTTGCCTTCCATTACATATATCTCCACCACCATCTGTTTTAGTCTCTGATTAAAGGCAAGGCCTTTGGCACGTTTTTCACTCGTCACATGCAAGGCCATTAGTGGCTCAGCGTGCCATGCATGTGGCCAAACCTCGCATGACAGGCCTCTGCGAAGAGTTAGGACTAATGTTTCCGAAATATTTTGCACAATTATATAACCTCATACAGTGTGCATTTGAGAGGATAACAGTAAAATTCCTCTTTGGGTCAAATAGGATTGTTCTGTCCAGGGAAAACGCAGGGGAAGCTCTTTAAAGCTGGATGTACCGTTAACGAGGAGGATACTACACTGTGCCGTAAGAAAAGCCACTTTTGGTTGCCTAGAGAACTGTGTTTAAAAAGGATTTGTGATGAACCTTTTGCAGGTTTAAAGAATTTGCAGTGTAACAATTCTAGGGCACTTTACAGGTTCTCCCTTCATCCTTTACATCATGGCTGCTCAGTCCTGGTCCTGAAGATCTCCCACCTTGGAGAGTTCAGATTCAGCACACCTGGCTCTCATATTCAGATGCTCCTGAAGGCATTCATTACTTGGATCAGGTGTGTTTGATTAGAGGTGGGACTAAACTGTGCAGGGTGGTAAAGCTCCAGATCCAAAACTTTAAAAAGGTTCTTCGTGGTCCACTGAATTTTTTGGAGGGGATCAAAAGTGATTCCTCTAAAACAGTGCCTTAACTGTTAGAGGCAGGGTGTTAACTGCACTGGGGAGAGACAGAATAGAAGTGAAACCTTCCTCTTATTCATAATGCATCTCGTCTATGGTAACCATTTTTAGGTTAGGTTACATTTAGGTTAACATTAGATGCTAGTGGACGGAGTGGCAGGCTTTGAGTGCTTCAGCTTGTTTAAGTCATAACAATGTAAGCAAAGTAATTTTTTAAATAATAAATGAATCATCAGAAGATCATGTGAAGCTACAGCGTGATGCTAGCTAACACGGGCATCTGTTAGCTGACATAACACACTGTAAAAAATGGCTCATCAATTCAACCTAAAAAATGCGGTAAGAAGTAAATTAACTAGTTTTATTCAACCTAAATAAATACTTTGAATGAACTATTCTTTCAGTCAAATAAATTTTTTGAGTTGAATAAAACTAGTTCAATTGCTCCCAGCACTGGTACTAGTATCATATGATTGGGGGGAGTTCTAGCTAGCGGGTTAGACATAACTAAATTGGGGAGAAAACTGAAAAAATGTAAAATAAAAATACTATTTTCATAACTTTGGGGGGGTGGGGGGTGGTATTTTTTGCTCTGGTGCCAGTAAGATCCTAGTTACACCACAAACGTATGACATTGCACAAAAAAATATTTTTGGCACCTGTTTAAAAAAAAAAAAAGTGTACCATTTCAGGGATGCAAGTCTTTATTACAACAGTGATGATAAGTATCTCTGCTAGTGTTTTGGCACTTTTAATATTTTAAGTTTTATTTTTTTTTATATGTGAAACTGAGCAAGTAAACAGCAACTGTGCGGTAAAACTACATTAACAACAGAACAAATAATTTGACCATAAGTGTTTTATGACTGTATAACCATATCATAAAAATGGCTCATCAAACCAACCTAAAAAATTATTACATATTATGTAGTAACAAGCAATTGAACTAGTTTTATTCAACTTCAACTTCAACATTCAAATAACATTGATTGAAAGAATCCTTAATTTGAAGTATTTATTTAGGCTGAATTAAACTAGTTAATTTACTTGTTACCACTTTAAGTAATTTTTCAGGTTGATCTGACAAGCCATTTTTAAATAGTGCATTGCCTTTATTAATGAACCCTTTAAGGCCCACTTTGTAAGGGTGTAGGGAATTATCTCCACCAACTGTGTCACAACTCATCCTTTCCTCTTTAAGTGGACTGAAGAGGTTACTGCTTACTTTTACATATCTGTAATATGATCCACATGTATTTCACCCATTCTCCTTTGAGCGTAACGGTGTCCTCTCCTTCCACATGAGGCTTATGTAACGAAACAAGAAGGGCCTCTCATTTAGATGATCTGTCCCTCAGAGAACTGATGTGAAAAGAGTTCTGCACACATCATAAAGCAGCTATAAGCACGATGTGTATGAACAAACTACATGTAGACTTTTAAATATTCCAAAAGCAGTAAAAATTATTATGACACTTCCTTTCCAATTAATTTTTCAGTGCAGTTCAATAAAATTAAGTAATAATTGAGAAGCACTAATCAGCAGCTTTAAGTGGAATTTTTCAGTTGAAAAAACATGGTTACTGATCGAACCATTTAAATCATTAAAACAACACTTAGACAACACTTAGCAAACAGATTTAGCAAATAAAACCTCAAAAGGTTATTTGAACCAATTTAGAACTATATAGATCAATTTTTGAAGTGCTTAGAAATGTATATAACATGTTAACAGTTAAAAGATTCTTTCATTTTTCATGGTTTTATGTATCACCATTGCTTTTACAAAAGACAGTTGAACCCTTTTTAAGGGCAAAGGACACAAAGTTTCAGGAGAAAATATTTAAGAAAGAAACTGATGGCTTCTAGGCTAGTTTTCAATTTCATATTATGCTTGTGTTGGACTGGCTAGATTTGGTAGAACCAGAAAGAGTGACCATTTTCAGTGTAATGTGGGCAGACAGCTCTGTCAGCGATCTCAAAATAAATAATAGATAGAGCAGCATTCAATAGTCTCTACAGAGAAATTCAGATTGTCAGTTGAGGAAAAGTCATGAATACTGTTATTCAATTGTAAACCTGATATATGACTGTCAGACCAAAACTTTGTATCTCCAGTTTTATTTTTTTTACAGGATTTGAAAAAGGCAAGCTGCTGTTCATACTGGCCAAAAAATTGGTGGTGAATAAAACCTTGTTACATTAATTTACACTGAAAGTTAAGAATGTTTTCTCCTTCTCCTGTGAAGTTTTTTTGGAAACACAAGATTTTGTTCCAAGAGCAACAATATATAGTACTTTACAAGAATGTTAACTTACTGTTGTATTGTAAATATTCTTCTCAAGTGAGGTCCAGTCTTCAGATACCACATCAGTTTAAAAATCCTCCCCAGGGCGGGCAATATGATGATATTTATCATTTTTGTGATAAATTATCTGACATTATGCTTTTCTGAGCGTATCATGGATATCTTCTACTTAAAGAACGCTGACCGACTTCATTTTTCATTACAAAGAGAGCATAATTAGTCTGGCTAATAGGATTTAGTGCCATGCAGTGTGCGAAACACTGCAATACAACTCAAATGTGACACCATTGTTTTTGTCTGTTCCTTATAAACCACAGAAAAAATATTGTGATACTTCTCATCTAACAAGAGAAAATGTCTCAAAGCATGCTGACCCCTCCTCCCCAGTCCCAACGACTGACTGCTCTGCACAGACAAAAAGAATCCACTGAATTTACTTCAATGCATCATTTCCTTATAAAATATTACATCAGTACAATTATTGCCAGAAGTAACTAAACTAAGAGACAAAATTACGTTGATGCCTTTTATTCATGTGGAAATGTACAGGTTTTAAATAAATTCCAAGAACACATTTTTCTAGTGTATTAGCAACTGTCCTTACCTTTACGCTCTTAAAAATAAAGTTGCTGACAAAGCCAAGCTCTTAAACATATGGATCTTCAATGGTTCTTTAGTAAAAAGAATGGTTCTATTTAGAACCACGAGTTCTACATACTACCATTTCATGCCTAAATGGTTCTTTGCATGGTGAAGTGGTGCTTCATATTTATGGAGAATGTGTTGATAATGTGGCTCTATATAGCACCAAAAAGGGTTCTGCTACTGTTATAATGTCAAGCTTGTAACAGCAGAAAATCCCTTTTTATTGCTATATAGAACCATGAGTGTGAAGAACTTTTTAAACTTCAAAGAACCTTATAATATTATATACCACGTAATATTCCAGGAAGAAAACTTTCTGTTATGTGAAGGTTCTTCAACTTGTGAGGTGGGCGATATGGCAAAAATATAAGATTGTGATACTTCAAGAAGTTTTCCTGATAAACGATGGGTAATGATATTTATTTTTCCAGTCATCTGATCAGTTGGAGCAGAGAAAAAAGAACAAGTAGTGCTACATTTTAAAGAAATATCCACAACTGTGAACACAATGATTTTTATTGATATTTGGCAGATTGTGTTGCACCAAATCCAGTTAAACAGGTCTAACGTTGCTCTCTTTATAAAGAAACATGCAGTTGGTCACAGTACATTCACAGAGCCCTGCTGGTGACATCCCATATATTTAAAAATAACGCATGGCCACAACTTAGTAAGGTGTGGGAGTGTGATCCTAATGCATGGCCACAACTTAGTAAGGTGTGGGAATGAATTAGATAATTAAGCCTTGAACACAGCTTAATAAGGCAGGATCTTGTTCCCATGCCTCACTAAGTCACGGCCGCGACTTAATTATCTTGTTCCCACGGCTTACTAAGTCGTGGCCATGCCATATTAACATGTGGGAACGAGTTCCCAATGCACGGCCACGACTTAGTAAGGTGTAGGAACAAGATCTTTTTGTGTCGCCACAACTTAGTAAGGCGTGGGAATGAGATAATTAATCCTTGACCGCAGCTTAATAAAGCATGATCTCATTCGCACGCCTCACTAAGTCTTGGTCGTGACTTAATTATCTTGTTCCCACGCCCTGCTAAGTTGTGGCCATGCCGTATTAATGTGGGAACGAGATCATCCTAATGCGTAGCCACAACTTAGTAAGGCGTGCGAATGAGATAATTAAGCCTAATAAGGCATGATCTCGTCCCCACGTCTTACTAAGTTGTGGCTACGCATTCGGATGATAAGTCACAGCAGCAACTTAATTATCCTGTTCCCATGCCTTACTAAGTCATGGCCACGCATTATTTTTATTTATAAGGGATGTCACCAGCAGGGCTCTGTAGCATACTCTATTGTATCGTGGCAATTTATCATGACAACGATATATACCGTCATATCGCCCAGCCCTTCTTTAAACGTTTAAAAGTTTCTTCACAGCCATCTCATTTACAAAAATGGTTCTTTGGGGAACCAAAAGTGTTTATGTTCTATGTCCTCTTGTGACACCCTTATTTTGAAGCGTTTACTTTAAAAAGTAACTGATTACACTACAAGAACGTCTATATTCATCGTTGTTTATTAAAAAACATCACTCTTACTTCAGCATGCATTTGGTATTTTGGCAGTCCTGATACAGGGATGACGCTAAAGCTCAAGTCCAGGTCCATGTCCTCCTCCACCTCTTCCTCCTCCTCCTCCTCAGGGCTCAGAGAGAAGAAAAGTTCAGCTCTTCTCCACTTTTCAGGTCTGTGAATCATCCTGAGCGCTAAAAGTCCTCTTGGATCTCCTCACGCCGCGATCATGATGATCTCCGCTTCTTTGGAAGGTCTCCGGTCGTCGGCCAGCAGGTTCATCATGCTCTCGGACTTGATGAGCAGGTTACAGCCGAGGAAGAAGACGCCGAAGATGACGGTCAGAGAGAGCACGCAGAGCACGGCGATCTGCACGAGGCGCCCGAGGAACTGCTCGCGCTCGTCCGCCAAGGGCACGCGAGACCCCGCCATGGCTGGAGCCAGCAGTCCGTGAGACACGTTCATACCTAAAGCTGGGAAACGGAGTTAAGCCCACTACCGCAAGACCCCCCAAACTTCTCCAACTTCGGGTTTGTCTTTAAGCGCACTGGAGCTCTGGAGTGCGCATGATCCAAGATGGAGTGGAAAGTTCCAGCCGTTGGGTGTTTGGTTAAAAGGCGTGAGGTGGTCTTTCAGCTGGGGGGTTTCGGTCCTTCTGTCATTAGAGCTGCGGTCGTAGTGGCTCTAGTGAGCGGAATGTTGGGAAAATGCGCCTGAGTGGCGCGGAGAGGCGGGAGCCAATCAGAGAGCGAGATGAGAGGAGCGCTCTCTGGTCACTTAGCTTAACTGTTAGGACACTGGTGTCCCCAAAGCAGGGTTATTAGGTTCATAAATAAGCCTTGTATTGGAGCACTTTCATGGAAGTGTCATCACTGTTTCTAGCGGAGCTACATTACACCAAAAGTCTGTAGACGCCTGTTCAAACGTTTTTTCTAAAATCAGTGGTATTGATTGGAAGTTTGGCGTCTCTTTGCTACAGTAAGAGTCTCTGCACTTCTGGGAAGGCTCTATCTGAGGGTTCGGCAACCCAAACATTACGAAGAGCCATTTTGTCCTTTCAACAAAAATCTTGAGAGCCACAACATTTTATGTCCATTTTACCATTGTGGCTGTAAATGTGTCTCAGTGTGTGCTAATGTACTACTGTAGGCTAACAAATATAATGTAAATGAAAACGAAGACTCACTTTGCTCTGCTTTAAGCTTTAGCTCAGCTATAGCTGCTTTTCTTGCATCTCCGGCAGGAAACTTTTTTTTCCCCCTCAAAACTAGAACAGTTTCTTGTAAAATATCTCTCAACGTTCAACTTTTTACGAGGCTGAAGTTGCTTCTCATTAACCAGCTTCTTGTTCAAATTTTCCTGTTCCACCTGAAAGGGTGGCTGAGGCGCCAGAATGTAACTGCTGACCCACTTAAGGAGGAACGGGAAAATGAGAAACTGACTTCGGCTTCGTGACTTTTTAGTGTTTGACAGTTTCTCATTGTGGATTAAACGTATCAGGAAACCAGCTGGAGTGATTATAAATGCCCATGTAATTTATAAAAGTCCATTCGTCTCTAAATTATCGATGTTAATCTTAAATCTTTCTCTTTGCCTTTTGATTAGCTGCTAGCTAGGTGAGATTGTTATCTGCATTGCTATAGACCATTTATTGTTATCACTGTGTTGATCAACAGAGTTTTATTTTACTGCAAAGGAAGATTATTGTATTTTTACCTAAAAATCTAAAACAGGGCAGACCCCTCCAGTAGATGTTGTAACATTGCTGTGAGGGTTTGATTGCATTCAGAGAACATTAGTGGCTTCAGGTATGTTGGATGATCAGTTTTGGACCATAACTCCCCTGAACCAGGATGTGCCCAGACAATTTCAAACAATAATCCTCGGCAGACATGGTCAAAGGAAGCATTAGAGCCCACGTGTCAAACACAAGGCCCGAGGGCCAAGTCAGGCTCCTCTTCGGCCTGCAAAATTGTTTTAATTTTCTACGTATATTAGCCCTTTTCACCATGAACCTCACTACAGTTCCCAGCATGCAGTGCAATGTAACGTGTGCTCCTTTCCCCTCCCCAGCAGTGATCTATGGGACTGCACCACGAAAACAAAACAAAACTACAAAAAAAAAAAAAAAAAAAAGACAGGTGTGTAGTTCAAGCGAATGGGCAGTTTTGAAAACCTACTGTACACTGGGCACATTTAAAGAGGTTTAACAGTTACCTGCAGCTAATGTAGTCCGTTTTATATAATTATTTATATAAGTATTCAGTGCCTATTTTTTGCCCTTGTAGTTTTGGCATATTTTGAGCAAACAACGGCCAGTTGGGGTCATGGCAAAATGTTGAGTAAAAATAAAAACACAGCTGGCCCACAGATTTGATGAGATTTTTTAATATGTCCTTTGAAGTGGTTGAGTTTGGCACCTCTGCATTAGAGTAAGGGCTGTTGTATGATCTATTAGCGGCGTACTGTGTGACCCTCATGGCTTACTTAAAAAGTTCCTTCTTTATCTTCACTGCTTGATTTCAGCTTGGGTCCATCGGGTTCTTTGAAATGAGTTTAATGTTTTTTTAAACACGCCACCGCAACCCTTTTGAAGGACCTATAGTGCTTTGTTATTAGTAGTACATATTTTATTAGGAGGACATAGAGAAAGAAAAAATAAATAGACAACAAAATAACAAAAAAAAAAAGACCAAACAAAAAAACCAAAATAAAATATTATTAAATAAAATAAAAATTATTATAATAAATAAAATGAGTGTACATGGCATTACAAGATTTGTAGATGATAACATTTTACAATGCCATTATTTGATGTGTGTGTGGGAGGGGGTGCATTCATGGGAAAGTCAGCAATTATGTGGAGTGGTTATTATGTATGAATAACTAAGAGAACTGAGAGTAGCAGTTGGAATATTATAAGTATTGATAGCTGTTGGGGGGGTTTATTGTTCTTGAATGGGACGAGCTGAATGCATTGGGTTTGGGAGGTTACTGTTGTAGAACGTTAATGAAAGTTAATGAATGTGTCCAGACAACTTTGAATAATACAGCTTAGCAGAGAAGGTATTAGAGTGTCTTTAACCCATTCGTATCCAACAACTACATTTAGTATGATGTTCTGATTGGTCTAAAGCAGTGGTTTCCAACCCCGGTCCTGGAGTACTCTCTGCCATCATGTATTAAGTGATAAAAACTCACATTTGAGTCACATGGTTCAACCATATGCTCTCTGAGCTTGTCTGCCCAGAGAACATACCTGGTTGAACCATGTGACTAAAATGTGAGTGGATGGATGAAAAGAAATGTAAAATGTCAGATATGACCTTTAATGTGGGAAGCTAGTGCTCCTGGATTCTCCATGCACTGAAATGCACAGTGTAGTGTTTTCCCTTGTCTAACACATGCATTCTAACCTCATGAAGTGCTTGTGCATAGTCTGATGAGTTGAATAAAGGCCAGGCCTCCAGGAACGAAGCTGAGAAGCCTTATGTTAGAGCAGGAAGCAGGAGATTTCCAGGATCGGGACAGAGAAACGCCAGTGTAACTGAACCTATTCTCTCCATATAACATCTTTCCTCAGACTGTAGCATGCAACCTTTAGAATAATGTGAA
>JAILXH010285174.1:6013-30794 GCA_023558415.1 Piaractus mesopotamicus | reverse complement strand
AGAGAGAGAGAGAGAGAGAGAGAGAGAGAGAGAGAGAGAGAGACCAAGACCAGAATGAGCAACAGAGAAATGGGGCTGTGGTGGATGCTTTTCTGCTAATGACCACTAGATGGCAGTATTGTGTAACTTATGGCCCAGTTAGCGTCAGACACAACCGTCTGATAAGCAGTAGTAACTGCAGTCATAATTTTAGACAGGTTAATTTGCAGATTACAAGATGCAAGCTGTTATTTTACAGCACCTAAAAAAACAAACAAAAAACAAAGGTTAACAATTAACAGTGGTGGACCATGACTATTAAAGCTTGACCTATTGGTTGGGCCACAAATGGGAAAAAAACACCTCTATGATAATGAATTTCTGCTAGCGCCCCTTTGGGGCTCTAGTATTATGTTAGCGCTAAGCTACTGGTGAATCACATGAAGGCTTTACAGCTATTCTACATTAAACAGACTTTATAAGTTTGTAAAAGACATTCGATTTTTTCAATTTTTAACATAACGTTTCATTTTGGAGTACATCAGTCACTCGTTTTCAGTGTCAGTGATGGATCTAGTAGTGCAGAACTGAAGTGCCATCCCTCATACGGGCTCTTAAAGACTAAAAAGTAAAACATCTGTTCAAAACAGCTAACCAAAATGAAGCGCATGTAAAAATACAGTGCATCATATTTCAATTCAGTTCTTATTATTCTGTGTATTAGCACAGACTGGGGCGGTGGTCCCTGTTAGAAGCTCGTTTTGAGCTGCAGATGAGAGAGATGGTGTCAGTTACAGTGCCAAGAGGGGTGGTAATCCCGGGAGCGACAATGCTAGCCAACACACACTCCATCACATCTAAGTGGCCTTATTGATTTCTTGTGAGGCGTGCCTATTTTTAAAGCCAAAGCGATTGTCGGAGGTGTTCCAGTGACAGTTCCCACCCACCAACACCAAACCAGAACAATTTAACAGCTCTAAATCACAAATCCTGAGAACATTGTGTATGGGCCAAGACATTATGCACCAGTGTCTGGTGCTATAGTCTGTGTGCATGTGTGTTCATTTGACTGTTTCCACAGCAACAAGATATGAGATCACTGGTACTCATATTTGAACTGATACATACAGAGCATGTTTTACATACAACAGATTTTGCAGCCTTTCATTTACATATCATTTTAACATGGGAGTAGGATTTTATGGTAAAACCAGCAGCAGGGCACCATAATAAATATACATTTGTAATAAGGGCCAATGACTAATATTTGTGACCAGTGTCCATGGGAGTTTACAAGAGAAAGTGTGCACTATTGCATATTTAGTATTGTGTATATGTTTTATTTTGTGCATTTTTTTTATTGCGTTGAGCACTTACCAGACACGTATTTGGCCGATAAATGATTCCGATTCAAATTCCCATTCTGATTCAACAGCCCAGTTCCAGTTCATCTCCTGTTGCATTTTTAAAAAAAAAAGGCAATATTGATCAAAGAAAGCCAGACTGTGACTGCTGTCTCCTCTTTTAGTCCCAAACCAGATTGGCCAGTTTTTAATAACGAGTTACCGTATTTTTCAGCACTCATTTACAAGGCATAGATAAAAAGTTCTCTGTAAACGAATACACTCATAAATCTTTCATCTTACTCCCAGCTAAGTTACATTGTTGTGTTCGTTATTCCCTATTTTAAATATGTAGTTCATGGCAGGCTCAAGCTAAAAAACTGAGTTGGTTTCTCAAAACAGGGTTTGTGTTGGAGTTTGTAACCATGTTAAATGAAAAGCTTTGAGAATTCTCTCCTTGATATGTGGTTAAACCCCATTTACCAACTGGTCCAGACCTCCGTTCTCATTCCTGTAAACTTAATAACAACTTTTTGATAACAATTTACAATTTTCAATGATTTTCCTCTCATTACTGAATAATAAACTTTCAGACCAGAGCTCACTGACTCAGTATTACCAAACAAACATCAACAATCTAAATGCAGTTTCAGAATGTTTTAGAATATTTAGAAAAAGAACTGATAAACTGATGAGAGGAGGACATTCTAGGACAGCGTGGATGGAGGAGAGCACTCTTAAGGAGTGTTAATACAGGAGAACATTCTAGAACAGTATGAGGAGAGGAGAGTATTCTCGAACAGTATGATATGGAGGAGAACAATCTAGAACAGCATGAATGGAAGAGAGTATTGTAGAGTACTGTGAATGTGGAGAGACCATTTTTGAACCGTGTGAGTACGGGAAAGTTCCTTACAGCAGTGTGGAGGAAAACATTCTAGAACTGTGTGAATGCAAGGAGGATATTCTAGACCAGAGTGAATGTGAGAGAACGTTCTAGAACAGTGTGAACAGATTAGAGCATTCTAGAACAATGTGAATGCGGGGAGGACGCTCTACACCAGCGTAAATGTGGGAGAACATTCTAGAACCGTGTGAATGGACTAGATTATTCTAGAATAGTGTGAACATTCTTTAATCTCTCAGGAATCATACACAGGTATTGCACTCCAACCTCACGTTTGGGATTGTTGGCGTTTGTTGGCTGATGTTGGGTCGATGTGGCTTGGCCTGTAGGACGCGAACATCCCCTCATGACAACCTTAATGAGGTCAGTTGACGTGTTAAATCTCCCCTTTCATTATAAACCTTCTTGGGCACAGCTGCCTATGACACTGTCCAGCAGTTAATTCCTTTCAGAGCGTAATACTAATAAGTTTTCCAGAAACTGTTGGCCCTATTTTCAAGGCCTGCACATTCAGAAATGGAGGAGTCACAGGCTCCTCTATTGAGTTGAACGTCATCTTCGAGTATTGCAGCCAGTGAATGAAGAATTCGCTGATTCTTATGACTGTCGCTGAGCTCAAGGCTCCTTCTGTTGTGTGTTTCACTCATGTCTGTGCTGTGGGAGTTGTACTGTGTTTCTTTATCATCCACTCTAGAGCCTGTGTGAATGGTTTGATTGTTTGAGAGCGGGATGAAGGGGAACCAGGGCCAGCTATGATGAAAGCCAGAGTGCCGGAGTGTCATCAGAGAGGAAGAACTTTCAGTTTCTCAGCAGAAGAACCATGTCCTTATTGTGTTAGCTTTTCCTCTGCTTTCACTGCTTTAGTATGTCACCTTAGCCCAATTCTCAAGCCCCGAGGTTCCTATATTAGAGTGATGCTTGATCTTGACCTTGCATTGTTACTGTCCTGCACATTAGTGCTATCAACATACCCGACTCAGCGGCTTAAAATGTGCCAAAAATAAAATGTACACAATTTTTCCACCACAATTATAGTAGATCAGTCAAGACATGTGTCATCCTTCTTTTTCTTTTTTTTTTTTTCACCCAATTTTTGCCCAATTTAGGCATGGTCAATTCCCCCTGCTAGCACACAATGTTACCAAGCTGGTAGGACGAAGGCTACCTCTGAAATGTGAAGTGCCGCCACATCTTTTCAGACTGCAGCTAATGCAACATCACTGAACAGCTCAGCACGCTTGGAAAGGAATGCTAACTGGCAGTTCTTTTATGTCAGCTAACAAACACTTGCGTTGGCTGCCATTGCACGTAATGGCAGGGAGAGGGAGGGCCATCCCAAAGAGAATGAGACCATTAAGCTTTCTTGGACTCCATAGATGGCTGTGATATTACTGTGGATCAAACTCACAAACTCCCGGCTATAGAGCCAGCACTTAGACATTTGCACCCCGAGAGAGCCTGTGGAAATTTACTTCTTTAGTTTTGCACTGGAGCTATGAAGCTAATGTAGCCACCTCTTAGCTCTTGTTAACAGAAGTACTTCACTTACTTAAAAACACTAGTAGCAACCATCCTGAAGTCTGAATTTTCTCAGTACTTTTATTAATATATAGATAACAGTTTAACGCATGTGTGATGATTTACACTTGCAGTTTGCACTGTGCTAAATGGTAGCTATAAGCTTCCGGTACTTGTTAGCGTGAGACACTAAATAAGTCATGGCTGGAAATATACTAATAATTTAAGGTCTACTGCAGCCATATGTTGCTTTGAAAGCTGGTTGCTGCTGCCCAAATGGCTATAGAAAATACTAGTTTTACAGACCCTGCCTGAAATATGCTGTCAAAGGAGATTCTCTATGATTGATATATTTGATTAAATTATTTGACAAGAAAACAACATGACTAGGTGATTTGTGTCTACAGAAAAAACAGACATTTGGCCTGATGTCTGTTCCTGAGTGATGATGCCCTGCAGCCAAAGCCATCAAGATGGGAATGATAAACAAAGATATTTGCATAAATAATTTTCATCTGCAGGGCCTTACAGGGCCACAGGACTAAACACGGGGTTGTATTTTGATCTATATATCACAACCATGCATTCTTCAAATATATTCAGACAGCATTTAGAGACATGAGGTTCCTATGGCCCAGTCATTTGTCATTTACATTTAGTGCAAGGTGCTAGTATTCAATTTAAGACAATACAGTCTTACAAGATTTTAGGCTCTAGATAGTCAAGTAGTTAATCAAACAAAAAAGTAACTGACTAGTTAACAAGTAGTCATTTACCATGATTATAAAAAATGAAACAGTGAGTGTTCCAGACATCAGTTAAAAGTAATTTATTAGTAGCTTGCTCCTAGCAGCTAGCAGCAGATTCATTGTATGTGGTCTTACATAACACCAATTTTTTTGAAAGTATTTTTGTTGTATTTCAGCTAGTGTCAGTCTGTATGGTGTAAGAATACAGTACCTCGTGTGTAGTGAAAAACATGACGTGTGGTGTTAGAATATAGTGTATAGCAGAGGTTCTCCAACTTTTCCACCTCAAGGCCCACCTGTTTATCACTAGAAAGCCTGAAGGGCAAAACTCAAAATTTTGGGGTAAAAATATCATTTATGGGAAATTTTTAACACAGTCAAAGGGCAAAAAAAAATTGACGAAGCTGCCTTTGTTATTGTGGGGCTTGTATTAATGTTGTTAAGTCTATTATTTTTTCACCAATTTTTATGACAAAATGCCATCCCAGGCCCACTACGGACCACTGGCTCCGCTTTAGGTCCAAGGACCACCAAAAGGTGCTGCACGGCTCACTTGTGGTCCTCGGCCCAGTGGTTTAGAAACCCTGGTGTATAGTGTAAGAACGTAATGCATATTTAAGATTATAGTGCATAGTGTATAGTGTAATAATATAGTATTTAGTGTATAGTGTAAGAATATGATATATAGTGTAAGAATACTGTGCATATTGTATAATGTAAGAATATAGTGCGTAGTGTAAGCATAAAGAGAATGTAAAGAGAATATAGCACATAGTGTAAGGATATACCATGAATTGAAAGGACATACCATGCATATACTGTAAGAATATAGCGTATAGTGCACATTACATGGTCAGTGCCCATATTCAGGGTGTATCTCATTGCTTTGAAGGGTTCAAGCTGAACAGATTTTCCTGTTTTGAAGAGGAACTTAATACGATTTTGAAGAAGCAATTTTGATGACATTATAGAAAGTCCCCTTCACTTTGGTCTGATCCATCAACCGTGAAGGTAATCACGTGAGCAGCACCTGTGTATTGGTTAGGTTCTCTGGCTTGGCCTTTTAGCGCCTGGACTGACTGGCAGTGCAACCATGAAGAAGTTTTAGGCCCGTTGCCAAGACTCGTGGCCCTGCAACCCAAGCTCTGCTGTCACTCTCTTTTATTATCCCAGAATTCTCATCCTCTCACGTCCCCTAGAGTGAGTATGCGAGGTTGCCTGCAGGGTTGAGGGTGGGTGCGTGTATGGGGCGGGGGGCGTCAGAGGTCTCCTTTGTAATTTTAGTCCTTTTGAGAGGGCAAATTGTCTGTATTTTTTGCATGTAGTATGTGCTGTGCTGTGTGTACGAATGTCTGCCCAGCACAGCACAGACCAGTGATGGAAGCTGCAGGTTTATTTTTGTACTTTGCATTCACATAACAGCTGTAATCGGAGTGATAGTGACTTTATCCAGTTACTCCTTCTGGATGAGCTATGGTATTTTTTTATTAGAGAGCTGCCATGTCCTTCAGATGCTCTTATTAGGTTGCCATACCAGACAGAAAATTTCATAACAGGTCACCACATTCAACAGCCTAAGTTAAGAATGTACTTTAAGTCAGTGACAGATGGAGAATTAGAGGACGAAATCCACGTAGGCATCCAAAATTCACTTATTATTTATGTTATTTGCACTGTTTTTTTCCCTTTGGCAATTAATAGCTAGCAAATTAAACTATGAGCTATATAATTTAATAGCTGTAGACTGTTTTATGTGCAAACTTGCAGATTCTCAAAGACTTAGTCTTCATTTGCATGGCGCATACCTTGAATCTGTTGCTTAACAGTGTTCATTTTTATTTTGGTTTTTTTGAGGTGTCATTGTCACAGTGTCTATGCCTATGGCTTATCTGTTGAGTGGCAATTGTCTTGTGATGTCTAAGGAGTGCTTAAAATAATTTTTCATGTCACAAGTGTTGAATCTGTTGTAAGGATGGACATATATATACATTTCCATGTCAGAATCGTGCACTGTTGCTTTATGAAGGCAGCAGATCAAGTTACTGAACCACAATGATGAGCTATAAATACCCACCATAGGATTTCCTCTGTCACTCCCCATCTGTCCCTTCAAGCCTCTTACAACAGCAGAGGGTGGAAACTCTCACTGATTCATATTCACAAAAGACAACAGCTCCAAGCCAAAGTGCAGAAAAGTCTCAGATTCACAAAGTTCAAGCTGCAGATTGTGTCACTGCATCACTAATAATGCAAAACAGACTCATCAGCAAATGTGAATCATACACCTGTTTACAGTTTCTAAGTGCATCTACTTTTGATGTGTTTCATGAGGTAAGCATTTTTCTTGTACTGTATAAGATTTCTTTGGAAAACTTAAAGCAAGTCTCCTGAGAAGAATGGAAGCTGTAATAAAAGCAAAGGATGGACCCAGTGAATACTGGAAATTCTGAGATCATATTTAGTTATTGAGGTTTTTGTGTCATTTTCTGTTAAATACATGTTTTCTCCTTTCTTCTTGACACAGAAAAATTAGTAAATTATACCTAATGGCTGTTTGGAATTTTGCACAGTACTGTATACTGTATATACACCTCATACATACATATATTAAATCATAATTAGACTTAGATGGTACCTTAATATAAAATGAATGTATAGCTAAATAAATGGCATGCCTATTACATGGGAAGGTTTTTCATCATAGATGGAATGATGATGACTTCAGTATAAACGCTACACATTTTGTGCACTTTTTTGCATAGTAAAATACAAATACACTAAAATGATAATTGTCATAATAGAAGTAATTAACGGCTGGACTAATATACCACCATGTCTTTGAAACTGTATTGTTTTCTTTATAACATTTTAACCAACACATTGGCTCTAAATATGAAACCCAGACTGCCAAAGTGTTTTGCATAACCAGTTATAACTCTTAACTTCCCCTGTGACATTGGGGGGTCCTCCCTGAACCCCCAAAGCCCCTGGCCTGTACTGAATGCACACCATGAAGGCAGTTCCTTTATAGATGACATTCACAACGTGCATGGCCCCCCTCATCAGGTGTGGTGTCATCGGCGCAAATTACAGTGGCCCAAAATTAGGCCACAGAATTTCATGTTCCCAAGGGGACATGCGACACCCATGCCGCATAGTATGACTGGGTCAGCTGCTGGAAGGGTCTGCTTGTCTGAAACCATCTCTGTGAGTTTGTTTTAAAAAAAAAGGCCACGAAGCTGCTAATCTACATTGGTTGTAACTGAACATGTCACTAGAGACACCTATGGCTCATCGTTCATAATTTCCCCCTCATTAGAAGGTGTGTAACATGCTTGGAGCCCCCATGCCTCGAAGTCAAAGTCAGTCTTATGACTTGGTGATGAAATCAGCTGGGTGAAACTTGATAAGAGGAGTGTTACTCACTTACAGACATGCAGTGGGGGAGGGATGGGCTGCTGCAGGCCGCAGATCATCTTCCCAACAACTGAAACGTTGCACAAACTCACTTTTCACATTCAGTCAGTTTTTGTATTATTTCTGTCACTGGGAACTTTTCACGACTTTTACAAATGACAAGAACACGGCAAGTGGCTGAAGCTTGTGACGGCATGTGTCAGGGGTATTCAATTCTAGTCTGCGCCAGTGTTCAGAAGAATTTGGTGATTTCCCTGCACAAAGACACCTACTAAAACTGAAAATCAACAGATAAGTTGGACCACTTTTGTTGAAGCGGGAACTGCTGGAAACTGTCCCTGCAGGACCGGAATTAAACACCCCTGTCATATATTATTGCTGGTGTCTTGTCAGTATTCAAGGTCTGTGAATCTAATGGGCTGAAGTTGCAATGTACCACCTGAATATTCTTGGGCAAAAAAGACTTGTGACAACAAAGAAACCAAAAGGCCAATTTTGATCCATCCTAAACACAATGATGAAGTCAACGTAAATGCTCTAGAATTCTCATAACATATCCTTGGTTTGATTATGGGTGTTTTCTGGGCCAAATGTATCACTACATGTAAGTGATAAATTGATCCTTTCACTAGGACAAAAGTGTCATGCTCTGAAAGGGTGATAAGTGCTCTTAGGACACATTGTCTCACTAACAACTAAAAGGAGAAGTAGTAACTAGATGAAGTCAACATTGCTCACATTGTACATGAGGAATTGCATGCAAAAACAAAATATGTCACCAGTCATGACTGTTTGGGTTTTATTTTTATTTAATCAAAAATCTTTGCGCAAAGCTACTGGCTCACTTCTAGTCTTATCCCCATCCCAAAGATCAAACGACCATTTAAGTGTGTTTTCATTTTGTGCGTAGGATAAAAAGACTGAAATACATGACACTGATTGTTCATGTTTACTTTATGTATAATGCTGAACAAGATTTGTAATGAAAGATAAAGTATATGTAAGAATATAAAAAAATATCAAAAAACACCATAATGCCCAAACCTTTTCTCTTCTGAAGACAAAATATATAGAATATATAGCCATCTCTATACATACAGTACATACAAATATGTATAATCAAAATTTTGGCTGGCACGGTAAAACAAATTCATCAGTCAGTGACAATACTCAGAGACGTCTGGTAAGATGCTTGTAAGAGGCTGCACTGAGTGCTTGTAAAGTAGCTGCACCAGGTCTAAAAAAACAGTCAAACGTTCGCCAGATGCCATCAGAGGCTATTTGATGGAAATGTATAATCACTGTCATAAGCTATTCCAAACTTGCACTATCAAAGATACAGCACTGTATGTAAAGATGCTTGTTTGCCAAAACCACTGCATAAAAAACTTCTGATCTAACAAATACCTAGAAGGTGCATTCAGAGGAGAATACAAAGCACCCTGTTCTGCCATAAGGACAAAAAAAACCTGAATGGCTGGTGAGCTGTTTAGCAATGGGAGGGTGAAGAGCTCTTTTTCTTTTCCCAAATGCTTACTCAGGATGACACATGGTACTTCAGGGACTTAAATCTCAATCCCACAGCAATGTTCAACCTAATACTCAACTGTATTCACCACCCTTCTGCACCCCAGTGCAATATTGCCTTTGAATATGAATTAGTATGTTCATTACTGAGGTGTTGTTTTATTAAGTATGGTTAAGGCTTTTGTTTTGTAATTTTGTATGTCCAAGTAAACAATGTTAGTTTTGGTCCATGGCCTCTTTAGCTTCTAATAAGCCACAGGTGTGTTTTTAAGCATCACTCATTTCTCTGGACGTCTTAAACATGTATGCTCACATACATGGAATATACAAAGCTGTAATACTGTTTAAGCATGAAGATATGGGTATGATTCCTTTTCTGCCTAAGCTGCTCAGATCATATGCCACTGATTGTTACAGTAGATAAAGTCATATCAAAAGCCACAGTTCCAAAAGGTTGCAACAAAGCACAGTTCTTGAATTTTTAGGGACACTTGGCAATGCTGCCTCCACTGCAAGATTGTCCAGAAGATAAGTTCACTATAAGTGTGTGATGATAGGGGAAAAAACAGACCAGTGTCCTCTGGTAAGAAGATGGCAGTGGTACATCATCATCTTTCATTAAATTCATTCCAAATAGAGAGAAAATAGAGAATAGCAGGCCTTTTCATCCTTCAACAAGAAGTCTTCAAGTGCTCCCGAAGTACTACTGTACTTTTGTTCACATTTAGACCAAGTCTGTCATCAAATTGTCACATCAGCTGTCTTTGTATGTAACATCCCAGCTATTTTCAGAAAGGCAAGGTATCCATGAAGATCTTGTCTACGATGGGAGGAGGTGGGACAAGGTCTTCTAGCTTAAGGTAGAAGATACGCTGAAGGCCTTGAGTACACAGCGTTCTGAGCTCAGGCAGTTTTCCCAGCAGACGTGACAGATAGTTAGGTCGAGCTGCTTCCGAGACACTTGCAGAGACATGGTCTTTGAGACACGGGATTAGACAGTTCTGGAAGTCCTCCACTCGTTTAGGTTCTTTCAGCCCATGGCGATCTGAAACAGAAAGAGGTCTGAATTTTAGATCTCATTTTTGTGTCAATAGGCCTCACACCTTTCATGCTGTTACAAGGAATGCTATAAGGTATATTACAAGGTATGGGAACTGTGGGTCGATGTTCATATCTATTTGTCATGCACATTTTTGCCAAAGCCAATGTCATGAACAATTATAGAATGCAGACATTTAAGGATAGTAGCCCATTGTTGCATAAATGCTCTACTCACAAGTGTGAAACTCACCTGTTATGATCACCAATGTGGCAAGACAGGAGAATGCAGCCACATCAAGGTTCATACGATGTAAATTCTGAGAGAACTCCATGATAGAGTCAATCCAGTCACCAAATCCCCGCACACATTGCATGCGGTGAAGAACCACCCCATTGCAGAAAATCAATTCATTTGTCTCGGGGTTTGATCTTAAATGGACAAGAAGAAAGAAATCTATTAGAATTATGGATTTGTGTCATGTAGCACTTCTTTCCAATAGTACTTGATTTCAAATCATTACATATGGTTTATGTAAAATCATGGTAAATATTAGACTTACTGTACCTGTTAGCAAGCCGTAATATGAACAGCTCAACAAAGGCTGATTCGAAGAGCAAGTCTTGGTCCTCCTTACAGAAGGCAGTGAATCCAGGAATACTCTCAGCCCACTTTCTGATCACACTCATAGACCCCGTCAGCAGGTCATAAAACTGCTGGATGTCATTGGCATCCTCCTTTTCAGACAGGCTAACCACTGTTTCCTGATACTGGAAAGAATACATAAAAAAGTAATCAGCAAGGGGCTGACATTCTTCTCATATTAGCATGGAGCAGCAGCAAAGTAAGATAAATTAAGTCGAGGCATAAACCCAAAACTGACTCACCTTTGAATAGTCTAATTTTCCAGTGACTGGGTTGGAGTCAATATGAGCTGTCACAAGAGAGGCAATGATGTTCACAGGAGGGGCAACAGATGCTGATTCTTGGACTGGTTTTGGCTTAGAGGGCAGGCGACCCCTTCTGCCTTTCAGGCTGTCTGTTCTCACAACTGGGAAGACCCAAGAATACCAAAAATTACTTACATTAAACTATCATCAGCAATAAATGATCTAGTTGCATGATGTATAGTGACAGTTCATGAGTATAACTGGATTTTAAGAAATTACAGTTTCTTGGTACGTAAACAAAAATATGAGTTGATTTCTGACCTTCTTTCACCATTCCTACTGCAAGGCACTTCTGAAAGCGGCAGAACTGGCACCTGTTCCGCCGCCTTTTGTCTACCGGACAGTCTTTATTGGCCAGGCACACATACTTGGCATTTTTCTGTACCGTACGCTAAAACACAAACAAGAGCTCTTTCAAATCAATATGGTCAACCAAGGCACACAATAAACAAATAACATTAAATATTTAGATTAAAATACATTCAATTATGAAATTATCCTTTTATCTTCTTCACTTTTTGTGTCTATTAGACTCTGCACTGACCTTAAAGAAGCCTTTGCAGCCCTCACAAGTGCGGACTCCGTAGTGCTGGCAGGAGGCGTTGTCCCCACACACCGCACAGCACCCTTCATTTCCGGTTGGACTCTTGGCCTTGGGAGACACCTGACTGTCCACAAGGGCTGAGTTGTCTTTGCTGCTGTGATCCAGGCCGAGGGGACTGAAGCTGTTCTGCGGGCTCTGGGAGAATGGATCTTGATCAGTCAGCTGAGGCTGCAGCTGCCCCAAAGGAGACAGTTCACCCCCTGGTAAAGGGCCAAAAGTAAAAAAAGAAGGGGTCTGGTGGAGAGGCGTCTTCTCTGTGCCCCAGCAGCTTGGATCAGGAGAGCAGGGCCCAAAGACTCCATCCCAGGCAGGCATAGGCTGGTAACCAGGAGTTGAGGGTGAAGGGGCTGAGGATGGGCTACCAAAACAGTTTGAGCCACCTGATGTGGGCAGCGTGTCGTCCATATAACTCAAGGTAAATGTTCCAGGGTAACAGCCATAAACAGGCATGTCATCCAGCTTGAAGGCATCTTGTCCTGAGGTGGTGGCAGTGGCAGTGGAGATCTGGCAGGAGTAGGAATCAAACTCGCCCCCGTAGCCTCCGACCAGTGAGGTGATACTCGGCAGGGAAGGAGCAGAAAGCTGCTCTCGCTGATCACTCATGTCCATGGCCAACCTGGAGGTGAAGTCAGGGTTCAGAAACTCTGAGCTGAAGAGGGTGCTCTCATAGGACTGGACTCCATGCTGACTTTGAACACAGGTCATTTCTGTGGAGCAGAACCACAACAGCTATTTTATAATCTTGCTAGGTCTTACTAAAACTGCTTTTGATGCTCCTTTTAAAGTGTGTCCCCAACTTACTGGGTCAAGAAAACCTTGTCAAAGCAAGGACAAACTACATAGACTATGGTTTTGAGCCTCAAGCCACTTTATATATAGAAATATTTTAACCTGAAGTACCTAGAGAAAGAGCTTCTTCATTGATGGAATCATCATTGCAGGAGATGAAGTCCATCTTCCAGCCAGCTCAGAGTAGAAGAGCACTTTCTGAGAAAGCCTGGAAAGCAGTCTTCCAGAGCAATGCCTATTTATACCTCTTAAGAGTCTGCATAATTTTAGATGAAGAAGACTCAAGAGTTGACTTTCATTTACGCCCCAGCTGGAGAGGACACGAATGAGATTACATAAAGATCAAATAACTGCTGCAATATCATCTAACAGACCATCATCGATTTACCCCGTCTATTAGCTGAGGTGGTTCATTCGAATTACCCTTTCATTGCCTAATCACATTTCACAGGTTGGCAGAGTTTCTACATGATGGGCTCACACATAGTACAGTGTTCTTGCAGCATTTCGTCATGCATATATTATCAGTTAACTTTTGACTTTTTTTTTTTTTTTTTTAGTTCAAACCATTTTATACTTCGAGAACATTAAAGGACCTGAACTCAGGGCTTCCTGTAATCACCTTAGTCAACTTTGTCTGCAATGACAGGCAGACAACCTAAACAACGGGGAGGCTCATTGATTATGGAAACTGCCAAAACGGCGCCCTCTATCGAGGAGCATCTGACAGTATACGGCGAGACAAGAAGAGGTGGTTAAGGTAACCTAAAACTATCTTCAAGTAAAATAATTCTACTTTAATTATGCTAGCAGAGCAAAGCAAAGTTACCCCGCCCCCCAAAATAAATAAATAAATAAAATAAATAATAATAAAAGGAATCTAAACACGCAGGACTAATAAAATGGATTCATTTTCGTATGAATACACATGAGCAGAAGTAACAGTACTGGCGCTCCGAAAAACACAAATCCATCAGAATGGAATCGGCTGCTCTCTATTTCTTGCAACCACATCCAGAGACTGCAACACAGCTCAGGTTAGGTCCGCTGCGCGTCTCGTGCCACCTGTTGCCGTGCAGCGCTCGGGCAGAGAACTTTAAGTTAATTTACACATCGGCCTTAGCCAAAGAACTGCTGTTTACCCCTCAGTCTCTTTTATTATCAGAAATCAGCGAAATCAGTAGTTTACAGTAGTTTAACGATCTCTCCTCTAGTGCGTTGTCACGCTGGATGATCGCGTACGTCTTCTGACCAGCGTGTTACCGCACTGAAATTTTTCAGTCATCTTTTGATCAGCATTTTCAATCGATAATAGTTCTGCTCAAGTCCATTTATGAGGAATCTTCTTTGCACGTTAGTCCTTCGTATTTAGTTCATTTGCATTTAATCGTGTTCAGCTGGTTCAGGACTGCTCTGCTGCTGCTGCTCACACCTCTTTATTTTAGATCAACGGGACCCCCAGAAGAGAAGAACAGCTCCTAACAAACTTCAGCTGCTATGCTGACAGAAGCTGCACGTAGACCTCGGTGATTTATTCATTTATTTATGTATCTGATAGCTACTCTGTGTTTCTGCTCGAGTCAAACAGTATTTTATGCCTTTTACTGGAGTGACAGTACAACACCAAAGCGTTCCATCGGTATAAGACAGAGTAAAAGAGTTCAATAAACCAGCCACGTACCTGATTATGAGCTGCTGCACCTGGTTTGTTGTGTCCGTGGGTCACCATCTACAGTCTGGTCTCTTCGCTCGCGCCCGGGTCCGCTTTTCTCACGTTTCTCCGGGCTCGTCTTTTTCTTTTCTCTTTTTTTTTCTATATATCCTCGCTGTACTTGTGCCGTGACGTCAGAGGCGCGCGTCCTTCCCGAGTAGGGGGGGGAGGAACCTCTCGGAGAATCTTTCCGCTCACGCCGACCAATCAGGGGACCTTGCGTCACGCAGCGATGACGCACGCACGGGATTCCATTGACGCAGAAAAAAAAAGAAAAAAAAAGACAAAAGCCAGTCCGCGCGCTCGCTGCTCTAAATTTAGCTGAGCTCGTTGAATTTGGATAAAAATAGTTAAAAGAGGGGGAAGACACGATTTAAGGATGTGATGATAAAGTGATGAGGAAAGACTGTTGAAAACGGGTAAAGTCCCCTAAAGCGCAAGCCTGATAAAACTGAATAAGTGTTTTTTTATAGGTGTTTTTTTTAAAGAGACCTATAACACTATAGCTGTTTGACTTCTGCTCCTATATAATAGATTTACTGGCCTCCTTTGCCATTGCACACTAAAACATACACACTGTTTATCAATTCCACGCAAATGTGAACCTTAATTTCTCCGTAGAACCATGAACACTCAAAGAACAATTTGCATGCTTTAATGGTTCTGCATGGTGAAACTGTTCTTCAGATTGAAGGAGAACGTGTTGTTTATGGTTCTATATAGAACGTTTTTGAAAAGGGTTCTATATAACACCAAAAAAATAGTTCTTCTGTTGTTACAAGCTTGACATCGTAACAAAAGAAGAACCCTTTTTGGTGCTACATGGAACCATTTTCAAAAAACATATACAACACAGTCCCCATCAGTGTTGAGGGAGAACACTAAAACGCTGTAGTGCATCTGAAACGGAAGTGAAATTTCATAAAGCAATGCTTGCATCATCTCACTGTGGCTTTGTGGTGTGGTGATAAAGTTCACTTTTTTTCTAATTAAAAGGAATTTGCTTAACTTAAAAAAGTCACCAAACTGGTTTCCTTATAAGGTTGTGTTCAGTGGAACTCCAAAACTGAGTGATATTTACTGAATATTACAATGTAGAAGGTAATTTAAGCTGACACCAAAATGAGTTATGATGACATAATTACTTTTTAACAGACGTTTATATGATTTTTGCTTACTGACAATATTGTATTGCACAGTAGGCCGTTTGCACCTTGTAAGCTGTAGGACAATTCTGATCACTTTTCTGGTGAAAAGTTTTCTATGCTATAAAAAAAAGAATTACCTGAAAGACTCCTACTTAATTTCTCTGACTGATCCTGCTCATCATCTAAACAAATACGTAGCAGACCTATAGCTGGAGGCGAAAGCTGTTCAGTAGTTAGTCATTATTGCTGCTCTAAATCAGTAATAAACTTATTCCAAGTAGTCTAAACCAGTGTTTACCAACCCTGGTCCTGGAGGCCCCTGCACCTTTTAGTGTTTGCCCTGCACACTCACATCAACTTGCTGTTAAAGAGCTGATTAGTTGAATCGGGTGTGTTGAAGCAGAGCAGCAGGCCTTCATGACCAGGGTTGGAAACCTCATCACATCAATTCATAAAATAAAGGGCACATGGTGAAATCTTCAGATCAGCAACCTGGAAAAAATGCAAAAGTTATTACTATTTTATATGTTTTCCAAGCATGTCTATCATATGAATCAGATAGACTGTTAGACGCTGAAAGAAAGCAATGGCTCTTAATGTGCCGCAGGAGAAGTGTCCCTCTCGCCTCCGCTGGCTTTGGTTTCCCACACAGCCTGCCTACCCTTCCTATAATGGGGCTTTCTCTCTCAGTCATACAGTGTTTGTGGTGTATTCACAGATCGGATTTCCATATGATAACAATCAACTCACATGCTCTGTAGCTCTAAACTCTCACATTCACTTTTTCACGTAGTGAAAGTAGCCACCTGATTAGCTATTCAACATAACTACTTGAAAACGAGGAGGTCCTGTCACAGTGCAAGGCCGGACTGGAGGTGTTCCTGACAAACTTTAAGACTAAAAGGAAAATCATTTATTTAGAGCATTTAAAAACGTAAGGGAATTTAAAAAAAAAAAAAGAAAAAAAAAAGTTTGTCCAGATGTGGCAAGAATTAGTTTTAAATGGTTCTTTGCAGGGTGAAATGGTTCTTCAGACTGATGGAGAATGTGTTGTATATGTTTTTTGCTAATGGTTCTATATAGAACCTACAAGGGTTCTGCTACTGTTATGATGTCAAGCTTGTAACAACCCTCTTTTAAAAGGTTCTACAATAAACAACACAATCTCAGTCTATCTGAAGAAGCATTTCACCATGCAAAGAACCATTTAAGCATGCAAATAGTTCTTTGGGTGTTCATGGTTCTATATAGAACCACAGTCCTCACCAAAGAACCATCTTTTTTAAGAGTGTAGAAAACAAGTGTGTCGATGTAACACGTTTTATTCACAGGCAGCCACGTTACGCGTGTTGTATCATGAGCCATTTTCTTCATTTTATGTCTAGTGTTGGATGCTGGAATACAGACAGATAGCAGGCATTGCTCGTTCTTTCCATTCTTTCAATGTTTCTTTCATTCTGCGCCGCTTTGTTCGTTTTTTCTCACGTAGCAAAGTTGAAGCGATCCTGGCCACGCCCCCTTTTCCACCGCAGACTCTCTCTTCAGGTGCGTATCCCCCTCCTTCGACTCGTTCCACCCTGTGATCCGCTCTGCTGTGCCTTCTTCCTCTTCTGCGCTGTGTGGTTAAAAGCTGCTGTTTCTCCGAGCAGTCAGACGTCGCGATGACGTAGAAGGAATCCCTCAGATGGGGAAGCCCGGCACAATACGACGAAAAGACGGTTCCGACTCACCCCCCCCCTGCGTCCTGTAACATACTCGCACACTATCTAGATCCATTTTAAAAAAGAATCAAAGGCTACTGTAAGCCAACCAGTCATCCAGGAACAAGTACAGTAAAAAACACCTCACGCAGCGTAATGGCTCATATGATCAACACGGCTGGCGTCTCTAGCTGTGACGGTTTCCTGAAAGGCTGATCATTCTCAGAAGGGATATGTTAAAATACAATACGCTGATTTGAAGGACAGCGTCATTTTAACACGTGCATTTTTGTGACCACGTCTCCTTCCTCGTCCTCCTAATTTAATTTTACTCTATAATATGGGTGTGGTAAGTTTGCACCTACATAGATGCTGATACCAAGCAGTGAATCATTTAATTCCCCCCATTTTTAATATTCAATAAAAATAAATAGAAGAAACATTTCTCTTTTGTAATTTTAGACTCTAAAACCGTGATGCTGAAATTTGTGGGAAATAAAAATACATTAAAAGGCTTTCCTTTGCCCTAAATCTGTTGTTTATATGACCAAACCTCTCAGAAAACAAAAAGAGAGGCTAGCCAGCACTGCTAACCTGTCAAAATGCGCTAATGCTAGCTAGCTGTTTACAAGCAACGACTAACGGCTATAAACCATCATATTGTGTGCTTTTTTCTTTTATTCTGACAAAAATACCAAGTAAAGGATTAAGAGAAAAATCAGAAGGGAAAATAACAACTTTTACTGCATTTACTTGTTAACCTAGCTTACCTCATTATAGTGCTTGCTGGCCAGCGCTAACCAGATTATCCTCCCTGATCGAACTTACAATGAACTAGCTTGTGTTACTAGGTCACAGTATATTGTCGACTGGTTATCAAAATTCCGTATTAAAGCCAGTCTGTTGACTCAGGATAATAACTCAGTATACTAATATAACAGCTGCTCATTCCCGGTTGAACACATGACTGTTGAACTGGGCTGGCACTGATCCACTGAGGTTCCATTGAAATTTGAAGTTTAAACAGAGAGGTAGACTCTCTGTCTCTCAGAGCATAGTAAAGTATAGTAAAGTAATTAAGGCCTATGTTTTGTTTTTTTTTTTTGTATTTGCTGTAGCAGGTAAACATTGTTACAATTTCAAATTGTGCCAGTCTCAGTCTTGGAAACTATAAACTGCAAAAACAGCCCATTTTGAATAGATTTTTAGTGTCACTAAAATCAACATATCCGCCTACCTAAGCCCTGTTCGAGCTGAATTAGTTTTACCTGAAGAGCAGGCCTAACTTGTGTGTGATTTGACTGGCCATACAGGTGAAAGGATCTGTGTGATTACCCCAAACTCCGAATAGCCCAGATCAAAACATCTGGGGGGGCTCCTAATAAATTGATAAATTGATATTGGTTTCTAACTTAGCCAATTTTGCTACTTTCTTTTATTATAGAAATAAATAATTGCTTCCATGATATGTTCTGCTTATCTGCCAGCTTGCTGCCCCTGCAAGGAAGTCTAATCCTTGAACTACAGCAAGATCGACGATTCAACACTGCAAAAAAGAGTAACATAATTTAATAAGTAAAATTATCTTTAATCTAGTCAGTATATCTAATATGTCTAATTTTGAGATTATTTAACTATATTCAAGACATTTTTACTTGTTTTAGGTCATTTTAATAGGTCAAACGTCTCACTATATGGGCAGATATTTATGCTTGTTTAAGAAACTTGCTTGAAACCAGCTAAATTAACTGTCAACCCATTGCAATAATTTTATTCGACAAAGCAAGTAAACAATCCCTGCAAATAAGTAAAATATTCCTAAAATAAGCTTACAAAAACTTCAAAATCAAAAATATTAGATATATTGACTAGATTTAAGATAATATCGCTAGCCAAGATACCATTTTTTTAAATTAAGTAGTCATAGGCTCTATTTTTCAGCTGCATGGTTTTACACCTTGCACATTATAAAATGTGGGAACTAATTTGCAGTTAATTTTGTTTGTCATTTGGAGAAAACAACCTGAATAAGAAAGCTTCCTTTATACTAAGATTATGATTTGTTCTATTTTAACTTTGAAGTTAACCTGTTGACCTCTAGACTTATTATTATTCAGTTTCTAATCTTGAGGCTTATTATCCAGTCGCATATTATGCAGTTATGAGAATGACAAATGGGTCAATGCATCCTTAGAGTTTAAGGGGGTAAAAAACCCTTGAAGAGGCCTATCTGAGGGAAAAGGCTGTGACAATAGGTTAAAAACTTTGGCTTCTTACAGCAAACCTGTGGACATCTCTAAAGAAAGCTACAGTTGTTTGTAAAAGTTTGGGCACCTCTGACTGAGTTATATATATTTTTAATGAATTATATTTAGTTGATTTTTTAATTAAAAAAAAAATGTCAACACAACTTTTGTAGCAAACTGTTTTTAAAAATGTGTTTTTTCTGCAGATGTTAACACACTTTTACTTTTAAGGACACCCTTCCAGTTGTAAAGTCTCAGAACTCATTAGGACCAGTAAGGAAGATTTGTCATTAGGGATTGTCAACTGATGACAAATCTAGAGTGTAATAAATTCTCTGACTCTCAAACCTTATGCTAACACTTAACGACCATGGGTCCTCTAAAAGCTGACTGATGGTCTGAAAACAAAGCCAATTGTTGCCTTCAAATCAGAGGAAGTCTTTGAAAGCTATCAAAGCACTTCCAGTTTGCAATTTCCACTGTTCAAAATGTCATTAAAAAATGGCAGTTATGAGGAACTGGCAGTTATGAGGAAAGGCAAAGCAAAATACCCACATGAAAGTAAAGAATCTGCAGAAGGGATTAGCTGACACAGGAGTGGTGATGCATGTTCTACTACATGATTTGCATAGAAGAGTCTTCAGAAGAAAACCTTAACAATAGTCAACATCTGAAGTGTGCAAAACAGTATTTAGATAAGACAGAAGCAATGATCCAAAACATACATCAAAATCCACCTAAACTACTTCAAGAAACTCAAGCTGAGGTTTTTGGAATGGTCCACTGACTTGAACATCATTGACAGTCTGTGGTTAGATCTTAAACATGCTGTGTATACAAGATGGCTCAAGAATATTACAGAACTTGAAGCAGTCTGCCAAGAATAGTGGGAGAAAACATACAGTTAGTAGATAGCAGCAGCCAGACCCCCTCTGTTGGCCAAAACAAGCACAATGTGAGACGCCTGCCCTTCTGTTCTGCTGCCAGGTCTTTCTTAGGACTTTCCAGTGTGTTTTTAATTTGCAGTTAAAAATGGGGACGTTTCCGGGGACAGACCACCAAAAACAGGGACTGTCCCCGGGAAACAGGGATGTCTTTTCACCCTAGGTTGCAAAGTAATGACCTGGTAGGGTGTCCAAACTTTTGCACATTACAATTGTTTTTTCTATTTTTAAAGTTGCTCAAATATACAGTACCTGTGCATTAACATTTAAAAATATGTTGACTGTTATAACTGTATATATTGTTTATAAAATTGTTTCACTTCAAAAATCAACAAAATATGTAATTTTTGAGAATGCACATGCAGGTAGTATTATCTGAGTTTTAATGTTATATCTTCCAAATCCTGCTATCACCTAGCTTGAACGATACGCTAAAACAGCGAGTCAGAAATGACAATTAGAGTAAAAGAGTACTGCTATTGTTATTCTGAAACCAAATATACAGAACAGAACTTTCATTGTGCACTAGTGCATTCATCCTAAATTCACACACACACACACACAGTGTTGCTGGGCCCAGTCCCAGCCACCTGCTGCTCAAACAGAATGCTTTAGCACCTGTTGGGTTTCAAACTTCTGCAGCTGAGTTATCCTCTCTCTGTATCTGCATCTCAGCAACTTTCTGTCCATCTTCTTTGGCCTGCAGCAATTCAACAGAGCCTGAAAATGCCCAGGGCTACAGTACCAAACGCACAGTAACCAGCAGGGATGTTGTCTGCTATCCTTCAGGAGTGCAGCTAGAATTTTATAGGGAACGTTTTAGAATAGGTGAATTAGGGAAGCTTCAGATTATATTGGCACACTGCTAGGAAAAAAAAGCTAAATAAAACAGCATTACTATATTAATTTTTTTTTATTGTTCTTTATGTCATCTCTAGAAACCAGAGCCAACTTTCTCTATATAGATATAAATTTCTCCACATACTACATTTTTTGTGTTTTACTGACATCCACTAATTGCATTTGTGTGAATGGAAGTAATAAAAATAGTCGTGATTCATGTTTACATGACCATTTTTCAGCCTCACTTTATGCTGTTTTTTTTTTTTACTGTGCCTTTAACATGGATATATGTAAATGAATTCTGTTTTCATTGGCTTTCCTGTATTGTGCCTCATTCAGAAAGCTCTCAGTGCAGAGCTCCTAAGGTGACATGGTGATTATTTTTTAATAAGGTGTGACCATAAATTACTATATCACCTTGAGGGCACCATAACCGTAGAGCTAAAACACTCCTTGTCACTGCAGCGTGAATGGTTGGAGCTAATTGACTGTCTGCTTTATAGGCGGAGATATACAAATACATCACAAAAACATTCATTCAAAAAGGGCTGATTTTGGGCTTATTTTCCACATATATACCATATGGACTGGGGAGTGAATGGTGTGTTTTGAAACTTCAACAGTGTTTACGTAAAACATCAAACACATTAAATTCAAAAAATAAAAAAATTCAGTTTTCCACTATATGGGCCCTGTGAGATTTGAATGGAAGTGAATACTGACTTGTGCCAGACTGAGATTGAGCCTTGGCCTAGACTAAATAGTTTGCAGTTTATTCCAAATTCCTAAAATCCCCAAGAATGTCCAAGAAATGGCTTTTGGTGTCAAGTGCTTGGACTGGAGGGGCATTCATGTTTCAGAAAATGCTCCTATCTGTTCAGAAGAACACACTGTAAACAACTGCTGTAATTTTCCAATGGATATTGACATACTGTTTTCTAAAATTACTACACCTAACAATAATGATAATAATTCGGAGAGCTCATATCTCTTCTTAACATGGTGTGCTGAATAATTTACTGAAAGTTCTGGTAAAAATATCTCAGAATTCCCAGAGATTTACAAAAGTAAAAGTTGAAAACTTAGGACATTGTTTCAAGTTCTACAACATTAACACAAATGTGCAATATTTAATGACAAGAAGATTTAAAATGTATGTAAAGTTTAAACACATTGAGCATAGAATAGTGTAATAATACCCATGAAGTAGATTTGATCAGCTTAGATGGTGTATGTGTAAGAGATGGAGTCAGTGAATCAGTAGGTTCTTGTCTGTTAGAAGTGCTTATGTGTCATTAACTAAGCTGCCAGTAACTTATTGTAAATTTTACGTTAAAGCTTTACAGTGTATATGATACAGCAAAAAGTTACATTCTTCATTTACTATTTTTGAAATCTATTTGTTTATTTATTTTTCAATACCCTATTTCTCATTGCAGTGGTGTCCACATATCTGATATATATTTGTGTGTGTGTGTGTGTTTGTGTGTGTGTGTGTTTTATGAGAAAATTATATGGTAAATTATAAGGAAGAGAACAAAAACAGCAAAATTTAACATGGAACAAATAAAAATGCTACATTTTGTAAAATAATTATTTCATTCTTCCAAACTGGTTCAAATATTCATTTCAACATTGGTTGAAAACCCGTTTCGGACTTTTAACTGACTTGGACTTTAGGTTAAAATCCTTTTTTTTGAGTGACCCTGTAAGTCAGTTATGTTTATTACTAAACATTCCATTTTCTCAGTACCAAATCACTCACCACAGTACTGAAACTTTACCAAATGTTTCAGTAGTGACTGTTTCGATTTAGCTCTTTTTGAGCAGAACTCAAATACACTAGTGAACGCATGATTAGCCAACACAGCTTTGAACAGTTGTACACACAAGAAGTCATAATATGCTTCATTAAAACACAAAAAATGTACTCAGTGTGTTTTGGTAGTGACAATTCTTAAAGTTACACACTGATTTTCAGTTATAGGACACATTTGGTGACTTCTCACTTCTTGCCCTAAAATTTAGGGGTGTGGCTAAAATAAGGCTCCACTTATGGACAAAATCTGTTTTGGCGGAGATATAAAATGCAGGACAGCATTTTTTGAACAAAGTTTTAAAAATTAAACTCATGGTAAATCTAAATATTTCAACTCTCAACTTTAAAAGAAATAAATAAAAGTTTTACAAATAAAAATACCAAAAAAATTTAAGGATTAATTTCACAAGTGTAAATTTGGAGTTTAAGATTTGGGGCAGATACCTCCCAATAGAAAAAGTACCCTGTAAATGATGATTTAGTGTATATTTAGCTTATTACTATCTTAATTAATGCCATGAGTGTAAATAGATCATAACATAATCCTTGTAAACTGGGACTGCAGTTTGCTAATTCAGTAGAATGGTCCATATACGATTCAATCATAGCTTTAAAATAACAGTACATCAACAGCAATACACATGCTATGATGAAAAAAGATTAAATATATGTAATAGTATCCATGTTTAATATTTAAACATATGTCAAACATATCTTGGCATATATAGTACAAACTTATATTTTGAAAAATATATGGAAATCTATTTGCTTTGCATATAAGTGGGTTGCAGTAATGAGATTTTGGACAATTTAAATTGAAATGTCAGTCAATTAAATAATTCTTGAATACTTGAAAAAAAAAGTATTTGTCTCTGTATCTCGAAACTCTCTGACAGAAGTTCTTTTGCAGGCACTTGATTAGAGCTGCCTAGCTTGACTGGCACCTTCAAGAATAAGCCATCACATGGCCAAACATGACTGTAGGTCTGAAGGCTTGTGCGCTGGGTCCCATGAGACAATGCTGCAGTGCTTTCTAGAGCACAGACATTCCTCCAGGCAGGCTAAAGGCCCAGCTCATCTTATCCTATTTCACTTGCTGCTGCAGGGGAGGAGAAAAAAAAGCAAACAGTAAATAGATAGCAGGACATGTTTAAATATAGACCGCATAAATTAGGAGAGCAGTAAGTCCTGCACTTCCACTCTCTGTAGCCCTGAAGAATGCCCAAGCGAGTGGGCTGGCAGCACTTTGGGCATCCATCTATTCATTTGCAGTTATGCAGACAGTGAAATTTAGAAATGAAAACATATTTGTTTGTTGGAATGTTTTGTGGCCCAGAGAGCGAAACAGAAAAGAGCTTTGGAGTAGCTTGACAGCAGGAATTTGAATGTGGTGGAGCTGGAGGGTGGCCATCAGGGAGCCCAGTTCAGCATAGCACTAGATCCAGCCCTGGGATTCAAGTGTCCTTCTTCTGCCCTTGAGCATGGCACTTAACCCAACGCTGCTGCTTGGGTGGTGCAATATGGCCCCCGTGTCTCTTCTTCCCACCA
>JAILXH010285164.1:6076-33146 GCA_023558415.1 Piaractus mesopotamicus | reverse complement strand
AAAAAAAAAAAAAAAAAAAATTGTCTGCTAAATCATTTGCTTTTGACTTTTATATATTCACTGGCCAAACAAAACCTTGTATCTTGTTAAGTCCAGGAAATAAGTAGTAACTATGCATTAAGTGTATAGAAGTGGTTCTCTGCAGAGGATGTGTACTTATTTTCACATACTTTCTACAAAAATGTAATTTGATTGGGGCACCCAAACTTTTGCATATGACTGTATCAATCATTACTATAGAATGTTACTGGAAGCTGTATGTTTGCACTCTTACACATAAGGCTACAATTCAGTGAGTAAGGCGTAGCACACTTGTAAGACTTTCTAATGAAAATCTAGTGAAGACAAAACAGTACAGAGCTTTTCCAATGAAATATTGACATATTAGTTGCATATTTTTTTCAGCATTTCAACATGAACCATTTAATGAGTTATAATATCTCCTACACTTTCCTCATATCTTGTGTTCTTATATTTTATGCTGTTATTACTAAGTATTTACAATTTGTACACTCTTAAAAAAGATGGCTCTTTGCATGGTGAAGTGGTTCTTCAGATTTATGCAAAATGTGTTGTATATGGTTCTATATTTTTTTTAACAATAGAAGAACCCCATGTGGTGCTATATAGAACCATACACAACACATTCTCCCTCCATCTAAAGAACCATTTCAGCATGAAAAGAACTATTTAAGCATGAAAGGGTTGTATATAGAACTTAAAGAACTAAATAGAACCATTGCTTTCACAAAAGAATCCTTGAAGAACCATCTTTTTAAAGAGAGTGTACGAAATTAAGTGGATTATTCATCTGTTGCGCATCGGGAAATGCAATGACGCAAAAATGTATTCATTCTTCAGATCTGAACATATAGTAACTCGTTCTACGTTTACTAAAAACGTACTCTGCAATGGACAGCGTGTGCAGTCTCTGAAATATTCAGAGTTTTTTTTTTTTTCTGTACTTCACCATGGCAAGCTTATTCAATCTCTGTAGCTACCTGGAGTGCACATATTAAGAGCTCTCTGCATGTCAGTGGTTGCCCATAGCGATAATCAAGCCAGTTTGATTACAGCAATCAGGGGGCCGGGGATACAGTGACATCCTGCCGGCACGTCTGATCAAGAACTGAGCAGTTGAGAAAGGTGGAGAAGAGAAGAGTGGTTTAAAATAATACTTCACCCCGGATAATGTAGCTAACAGTGAGCAAAAGCCAGTCGGGGCCAGCTATAGCATCTCATTTGCAATAATGCTAACAGTTCCACACTAGCATTCATTCACTACTGGCACTGTAGTCATTTTGAAGTTGCATATTCTAGAGGTCTGCATTGGACCCGTTTTTTTAGTCCTGCTTCCACATGATTTCACCCTGCTTCGAAAGAAAATCTGTATCTTTTGACCCACTCCCACCCCTAACCTAAACATTTTGTTCCACACCCGCCCACAGATCTTTATAACTGGTTTCATTCTGCATTTTAAAGTGCCATTTTTAAATATTTAAGTGTATGCCAATCCGCACATATAGACCTGTATATTGAAATATATGCACACATGTAGATGAAATATATGTAATAATGTCAATTTTTCATATTTATATGGATGTTAAACATACAGTCTGGTCCGTAAGTATTTGCCCAGTGACACAATCTTTGTAATTTTGCCTCTTTTAGCTATTTTTCACATAGTCCATCCATTTTTTTACAGGCTCAAAAGTAAATGGACAAACAATTATAAATACAAGGATTATTGGATCCTTTGTAGTCAAAGATTGCCTGAAGTCTTGAACTCATGGACATCACATGAGTTCATCACAAATGCTGAGTTTCCTCCTTTGCAATGCTTTGCCAGGCCTTTACTGCAGCCATCTTGTCTTCAGTAAGTGAAGAGCATGCTCGGCTGGGTTGAGCTCAGGTGACAGTTTGTTTTTGTTCTTTCAGCCTAATGATGGCATATCATTATGCATATGCAACACTTGGAATGAACTCCAGACCTTTTAGCTTCTTAATGTGTCATGAAATAGCGAGGGAACTGGCCACACCTGGCCATGAAACTGCTTTTCAGTGAACTGTCCAATTACTTTTGAGTCTGTAAAAATGGAGGAACTCTGTAAAAAATAGGTATAATTCCTAAACAGTTAATGCAATATTTTTGTTAAACCTATTTTTGTTGAATTAAAGCTGCCCTTCAGTCTCATCTTGAGTGCTTTATTTCAAATCCATTGTGGTGGTGTACAAAGGCAAAATTATAAAAATTGTGTCATTTTCCAAATACTTGTGGACCTGACTGTATAGAGAAGTCAGTGGCAAACCATGACTATTAGAGCTAGGCTTTCAATTCAATTTCAGTGTTTTATTTAAATTTATGGAAATATATTTCCTTCGCAGATGAGACTTTCTTGAAGATTCTGTGTCTCACTGACTTTTTTAATTGATATTCTATTGATATTGTAGCTGTGATGGCTGAAGAAAAAGCTGAATTCAGTGTGTTCCAGACAGCTCTTCATATAGTAGGATCTGGTTTTGAAGATTACTTTCATGACAGAAAGAATTCTCAAATCTCTCTCAGAAATTTGCCAGAATTAGAGGTAAAGTTGTTTTATATTATGACAGCTGTATTGTTAGGTACTTTAGTACTATAATATAAGTCCATCAAAAGTGTTAAATAAAAGCTGCTCAGTGTTGTCGCCTTCTAACATTGAAATTTGTGTAGCTGCTTATATGCACCCACAGTAGACCACTAGGTGGCACAATTTAATAATATATAAGGGATTGCCTTTGATAAGGATATGTTAAAAAGTGCAAGTGGTAGGATTTTTACTAGGGATGCAGAATCAGATTAAGCCAAGATTGGAGTTTTTCTTCAAATATGCAGTCAGCACTTGGTCATATTATTTTAAGATGTACGCTTGAGCTGTATTTGAATGTTGCTGTTACACCAGTACCATAATGTCATAGAATTATCCATAACTCATCCATAGACAGTCGCCCATAAAAAAAACAAAACAAATAATACTATTTATATAGTTTACACTTAGACTTTGGCTAACAAAAAGTACTAGAAATATGCTACACATATGCTTATGCTTAAAATATGCTTAAAAAGGATGGTTCTTTAAAGGTTTGTTAGGAAAGGCAATGGTTTTATTTAGAACCGTAAGTTCTATATAGAATCATTTCATGCTTAAATGGTTCTTTGCATGGTGAAATGGTTCATCAGATTGTTGGAGAATGTGTTGTCTATGGTTCTGTACAGCACCAAAAAAGGGTTCTTCTATTGCTACAAGCTTGACATCATAACAATAGCAGAACCCTTTATAGTGCTTTTATATAACCATTTTCAAAAAGGTGCCTTGTGCCTTTATAATAATGGGCTCTTTCAGAAAGGTAAAAGTGATTCTCGTTTTAAAGATATTTAAAGGATGTATGTTTATGCATTGACCTTTCATCTGTATACCCACTTGAAATGGACGCCTACAAGCACACATCAGTATGGTCAGCATTTTGCAGTCCAAAAAACTGTTGTCATCAACCAGCATGGTACATTAAGCTGCTGAGGTGAAATATGTCTGCTGACTGCCTTCAGGCCCTACAACATAGTTACTATAAAGCAAGCCACTTAAGTGAAAACTAAGAGATCTTCAGGTGTTCATCAGCATGACTTTAATACAACCTTTACATATCATTTTGGTATCAAAAATATTTCACAAGATATTTCACAGACTGTAAAGAAACTCATTTTTTTCCCCCAAATAAAAATGCTTATGAATCTAAAATAACACCTTAAACCCACGGTATGGCCAACAAGACTCTTTCCCTGGGTTGCCCTGTGCTTGTGCATGCCCCGTACGACCCTCACCTTCCATGAGGTTTAACGTTATTATCAACACAGACATTTGGTAGTCTTGAACACTGAATTTAAGTATTTCACAGGAACAGTAGCATGTGAATAATTTATCAGTTAGTGTGTTAGAAAGCCATTCTGTTAGTTGGTTAGTTGTTGTTAGTATGTTAGTGCACGGCTTCTGGTTACCCCAGAGAAAAGGCCTCAATTACGTGTTTTCCACACATATAGGGAGATCCGTCCAAGTGAGTACTGGGCCAATTGCAGCAACTTCCATGTATTGATACTGCTTTGGGGCCTTACTTGCAGTAAACCTAACCGTCAGGACTTCCATTCATAATCGATATGAAATGTTCATTTTACATGAATGTTGTTGCAATTTCACCTTGTGTAAGTTTAAGGACAAAACAAATAAAGGCAAACAATGACAGGACCATCTCCACATTGTTAAGACAAGTCTGCATGACCAAGCAAGAGAGTGCACTGGTTAGTGGAAGAGAAGATTTAACTTTCGCAAGTTAGTAAATAAAGCACTTAATCACCACTGGCAGAGAACATGTTATTTTGCAGTAAGAGTAGTTGATTAGTCTGTCAATCTTATACACATGACCAAAACCATTTCAAAAAGTAAGATTTGCACAAACATGCGAAGAAATGGAAGTCAGCGGCAGCGCTGAAGACAGGAAGGATAATGGAAGAGAAAAGAGAGGAACGTTAGACGTCAAGCACTCAATGCAAAGGTTTTAATGCAGTTAGTTGGTTAATATCTGTTAGTAACGTCTTCCTTTCTCCCCCTACCCGTTTTTTTTTTGGGCCACCATGGGAATAAAACATCTGCCCACCAATCCACACGTCATGAAACAGAGCAGGAGAGACGGGAAGAGAATCAGGCTGAGGGTTAGTTGCAAGACAGAAGCGTCAAATCGTTGTGTCTAAAGCAGCGGCACATTGTAGTACGGTTAGTAAATTTGTGCTCCATCATCACAATTTGTGTGGAGCATCTTTGGCACTACATGCATCATCCATAAAAAATACACATTCTGCATACAGATCTTGAGAACACGTCCTACCACAGAATCTCAAGCATACAAGGAGTTCCCTCTATAATTCACTCTTAAAAATAAAGGCTCTCAGTTCTTGGTGTGGGTGTACAGTTCTAGGGAAAACCTCAACCCAAACTTCAATTGTTATAGAACCTTTACATAATGTGGAGGTTCAGTAAACTTCCAAAAGATTATTTATGCTCACACGTCATTTACAAAAATAGTTCCATGCATTTTTAATGATCTTTAGGAAGCACGCAGTTCTCCTACAATGTCACTCCAAAGAACCCTCTTTGGCACGTCTATTTTTAAGAGTGTACAGGAGTATCTATTATGATTGTATTAGTTTGAGCCATCTCAGCCCGCATAACCTTGTTAGTGATGTTAGAAATTGTTAGTAATAAGAAGTTTCAAGGCGGTTTCAACCGAGGCTAATATGCTATAGCTTTCAAGGAGATACAAGCATAGCAGAGGTTAGTGTAAATATCCAGGGTTAGTGCTGTAAGCTTCAAAGCCAGGAGTCAGTTTCGTTGGTCACAAGGAGAAGAATAAAGAAGAGGAAAGAAAAGAGTATAGATCCATTCCATACGAGGCAAGAATAACAGGACAGTCTGGTCATTGAGGGCTATGATTTCATTTCTAATTTGTGAAGAGTTGCCATTCAGAAGTGCCAATATGTCAAATGTACTAAGTATTATGCAGGTATTGTTACTCAAATAATACAATAGTAACAGGTTCCTGTACTTTAGCCCACAATTCCCTTTAATCCTTCCCAAAAAGGCATTAGTATTAGTTGAGGGAAAGACAGGCATTAGAGCACTGGAGAGCAATGAAAAGAGAACATTCAGTGTGCATTTTTATGTTTTCCATCTCCTAACCCTACTCCACAAGTTAGTGGAACCACCAATTATAGCGAATGCCATCATTTTGAAGAGACACGTCTGCCTGATGCTGAAAATAACACATAAGAAGGGGTCTTAGGATCGTTATACCTTCTGACTCTTTATCTGTTAGGAAAGCTGATCCATAATCAGCAGATTTACCTGTGTGCCAATGTCAAGCTACTGACTATCATACAAAACTGAAGAGGCTAACAGTTTTGGGGCTGAGTTTTAGAAGGGGAGTTTGTTAACAAGCCACTGATAAGTCATCAGTTTGATGTTAAGCCCAGGAAAAGAGGCTGGTTGGCCTTAGACCAAGTGGTGATGTTTCCACAAAAGCCAAAACTCGAGGTCATTACTTTTTCTTTGCTTAACAGAAAACAAAGAGAGGCTCTGGGTTAACACAAATGAAGGTTTGATGGATCTCCCTTGGCAATAACATGATTGTATAGTCCTGTGGAATTCGAGGGTGTTCAGCATGGATGTTCCGCCTTGACACCTGCAAGAGCAGAAAATAAGACACCTTATTTAGTAGAGAAAGTCAGGTAAAAATCAAACTGAATGGGGGCAAACAGCAAGCAGAACACCGAGTGAAGATGTTAACATGCCTAAGATCACTAAGATCACCCTGAAATTAAATTAGCTCATTTATAAACATTAGATCCAGAACTTTAAATCCGATATTAGTATTACTTTTGGTAACGCTATAATGCTTTAAGTAGCATATAAAGTAAAAACAACCCTAAAAATTCGCACAGCATCCTGCCACAATAGGTGCTGACAAATCCCAACTACCACACTCATATATAGATTCACATTCAGATTTTTTTAATGACCACACAGCTGGTGTGCTGGTGGAATGAATTAATATATTTTTGGGCGCTTATCAAGTATAGTTTCTACATAGAACAACAGAGTTAAAGTCACATTTAAAAAAGGCACTGCTTAGATAATGTCTGCCATGAGGTAGGTGGTAAGTTGATTATTAGCTGATTTCTTCACAAATAATATATTTTTGTGTGACATCATTTTTGTGACCATGAAACTCTTACCTGTCTTGATAGTGTATTTTGCATTTTTGGGAGCAAGGTGAAGGTCCCTAAAGTAAAGCTAAAGAGGGGCCATTTTCTTGCCAATACTGCCTGTTCACGGCTCACCTGCAGAGGAAAGAAGTAGAGGAGAGCAGCAAAAAATGGAAGGCAACACTGTGTGCAGCTACAATACAAACACTGGTATAGTCAGGGAGATGGAACTCTCTTGAAGAAGTGTCTCCAAAGGGTTTGAAGGAAGCCTCTAGAAGTAAATGGGCTCGCTGAAAAGGTAAAAACGCCGGCACTGAACAGTTTTTGTTACTGATGGTTGGAGATGCAGGGTGGAACCTTGCTTCGGATTACTTCACCTTGTTTTTTACAGTAGTTTTTGCCAACAGTGTTGATGGTGACTTCACTCAAGGTGTTTATGTAGGTAGGCTATAAGCTAGAAAGTTCTCAATAGGCTGGAAATGATCAAGTTATTTACAATTCATATGGCAAAACATGAATTGTAGGCCTGTACCTCCAAGTCGTCAAGATGTTAGTTAGTTAGTTAATAGATAACTAGGTATATTGGGGTTCTACAGTAGTTGCCACTAAATTATCAACAGTTTTTTGGTGTGATTTTGGCTTTTGCCATGTTTGGGGAATTATATTTGACAATTATACTTAAAGAAAACTTTGTCTTAGAAATTCACTGACTTGTTTTCCCTGAGTAGCTGTGGCCAAGAACAGCTGGTTAATAAAGCACCACAACTTAAGCGAAAGCTGTCTTCTTTAATAGCAGTGAACGGCTGAACGACACTATATAAACAATACAATGTACATATAATACATATATTAGGAGGTACCAAAAGAACTCACCTTAATCTACTGGCCTGCCTTTTCAGGAGCGTCTGATGCTGGATGTCCTGATCTGTAATATCAAAATGTTGCCATTTTTTCCTTTTGTATAAACTCAAAGCACCAACCACCAGTGTACGTTTTATGTTAAACCTGAATAATTATGCCAGGTTTTTAGGCTACCCTACGTGGACACGCGCATCTAGGCTTCACAAGATCACGCATGTAAGCAATCATTCCCCATTTGTCTAAACTGCTGTCGTTAATGATTATACTCAACAGTCTGCCTCTGCCTACTCTCTGTGTGCTTTTACTTTGATCCATCCCTGTTCTCCATCCCTTGAGTCTGCCGACAAAACTGGATGACGCATTTTGTAGGCAGCTCTGCTTATGAATATTTAATGTTTAGGAGATTCAAAGGAACATAGCCTACATTTACTGAGTGGGTGCATTTCCGAAATAAAGCATGAAATGTTGAATTGCATTTATGTATTTATACTATTTTTGCAACTTAGTTAAGTCTGATCAGTTTTCCTGAGATGACTAGATAATATGGTGATCTAAATTTGAGCAATTATCCCAATCATGTCACATCCTAATATGAGTGGTATCATTCAAATACACAGGCTATTCACTCTTAAAAAAGATGGTTCTTCAAGCGTTCTTTATTAGAACCCAAAGGTTCTTCTATTTAGAACCGTGAGTTCTATATGGAGCCATTTTATATGGCTCTATATAAAATATTTTTAATAATGGTTCTATGTAGCACCATAAGGGTTCTGCTGTTGTTATGATGTCAGGCTTGTAGCAACACTAGAACCTTTTTTGGTGCTATATAGAACCATTTTCAAAAAAGGTTCTATATTGAACCATATAAAGCACATTCTCTATTAGTCTGAAGAACCATTTCACCATACAACCATTTAAGCATGCAAATGGTTCTATATATCTATTTAGAACCATTGCCTTTACTAAAGAACCCCTGAAGAAACATCTTTTTTAAGAGTGTACCTAAACCATGTACCACTGACTCCTACCTCTTTTTTTCAGCAGCATCACCACACCCCCTAAAAGCAGGACAGAAACTGGGTTATCAACCGCTACGTCTGATTTATCGTCCATTTTCCTGATCTGTAGAGAAAAAAAAATGTTAGAAAATCTGATTTTGAATACACAAGAAAATCCGCAGTGTTGACATAACACTTACAGTGTCCATCTGCCTTTTTAAAGAACACTGCAGGTGCTAATTCAACAAAGGCAATTTGATTAAACGTGTTAAACTTGTATTAAAATGCCGTAAATAGATGAGTCGGTTTACCTTTTGTGTTTCGGTGAGCTCCCACGTGACCAGGCGTTTTAACTCGCCGTTGCAGCAGCCTGTGATCTGAGCACTGCAGCCAGCGAGGCTGTTCAAACATCTGATATGGTGAAGATTAGCATCGGCTGGGCAGACTGAAGCCCTCCCCTTTCCCGCACGTCTTCTGCTTTCTCCCCCTCTCACCTCGCTGTCTGTCCTCCCTGTGGAGGAAGAAGATGTGGAATATATTTTCAGTCTCCTTGGCAACCAAATGGAAATAATGCTGTTGTTGAAGCCCAGTTTGTACTAAAAATGAGATCCCTACAGTATTTATAGCTCAGCACCTGAACAAGAAGACAAGTCTACACCATACTGACGTTTGGTTAAGCAGCATGAAGTAGCTGAAAATGAGTCTCAACGTTCTGTCTCAACGTTATTGCAACGTTCCCTTCCAGAAAAGTCACATGACTGTCACTTGATAATGTTTTTAAGACGGTTGTGATTTTGTCACTTCATGATTCATCCATTTACACTTTCTGCATGTGTAGTTTCATGTAACATATTGAGATTTCTACATCATATGTCATTATGTAAAACACATAAAACATTGCTTCAGGCGTGCTTGAGACCACATGTGGAAAAACATGTGATAACATGCCATTTCAGGACATAACGAAACGATTTCATGTATTATCCACGTTGTCACATTATCTCATTGTTCAAAAGATGTCACACGTGATCACGTATCAGCATTGTCATGTGATTACATATTGTTCGCATTGTCACTTGATCACATTTTTCATGTGTCACGTGATCACATTATCCATGTCGTATGTGATCATGTATTATCCGCACTGTCACATGTGATGACACATTCACATTGTGTCACGTTATTCGCATTGTGTCACGCAATCACATTCTCATTGTGTGATAACATTATTCACAGACATGTGATCACATATTAGCCAATCACGTGATGACATTTACATTGTGTTGCATGTGATCACATATTATTCACATTGTGTCACGCAATCACATTTACATTGCGTGATAACAATATTCGCAGACATGTGACCACATATTACTCACGCTACTACATATGATTACAAATATATTCACACTGCCAGATGATGACATTATTCACACTGTAGCATGTGATTATGTATTATTCACTTTATGTCACATTCATGTTATGTCACATGATTATTCACACTGTGGTACATGATGACATTCACATTGAGTGGTAACATTATTCACAGACATGATCATATTGTTCACAGTGTCACACGATCTCATTCACGTGATTTCCCATGTGATCACATATTGCTCACATATTGTTCACACTATGTCACGTGATCACTTATTATTTACATAATGTGACATGAACACGTTTTTAACACTTCACATATGATCACATGTGAGGTAAATGTGACTGTTCTGTAAGGGTTACTAAGGCGACAGGATCATGGCAGAGAAAAAAAGAATGTCTATTTCTAGAAAACCACATTTTAACTACTGCTTCAGTGTCACCTAAAGTAAAAGCTTACTGTTGAGGATTTGTGACATTTTGGCCATAGAGTAGTAAGAATGTGGGCAGATGTGCTGCCTATAACCACAATGCTGACAAGCATGAGGGGGATGAGGAGCTAACACATGAGTAAATAAGGGGCGGAAAGTAAAGAACAAAGAGACTGTAGACGAGAGGATTAATGACACGAGCCGCAGGTGTGTGAATAGAGTGTGTGCGTGTGTGAGGGGAGTCCAGCTGCCATAGCTGCTCGCCTTTCACAATAGAGAATTAACGGCAGCCATCTGCGCCGCCTGTGCATTGAGGCAGAGCAGAGACGTTTTAAAGGCAAATTCAGGACAAAGGTCGAAGATCCTAAAAATAATAGACTACTGATTACTGTTTAAGCCACTTCTTGGTGTTAGGTAGGCTACAGTTAAGCTACGTACTTCACACAGTGCATAAACCACACCATCACACACATTTACTACATCAAGTGTTGATTTTTGTTCTCATTTGTGTTTTTCACCACTTTTTTTTTTTTTTTAACCTATTTCATTCCCTCTGTTCTTCCACAGTTTAATTTGTAAATTATTTAATGACTTATTTACCAATTTCCTGAAAATGTGTTGATGTATAGTATATAGGCTTTTTAAATCTATTGATACTTTCACTTTGCTTTTGATCAGCTTAGTTTCATTTATTATTAATTCATAATAAGTAAAATGCTTTGTAAACTATTTTTTGCAACAAAAAAACAGTTCAGTCGAGTTTTACTGCTGTCACTCGCTGCAGTACTGATCATTTGAATATGTAATTTTATTGTTATTGTTATGTTTCTGCCTTATATTCTGAGAAATTATTGCATAATCGTCATCCTAACTTCACCGTTTTCACAGCTCCTTATGTTTTTTGACAGAGAGTTTGTTTTACAGTGTTTAGAGTATAAATGTCCATATTACCGACATATTTGACAGTATGTGTGTAGATGTGGAGCCCATGTTAATCTCAGTCTGCAGTCTGTTGTTTGTGGGCAGTGCAGGAGCCATTTAAGTCTATTGTTCAGCCACAACAAAGACTGAAACCAGAAACCCTTCTGAGGCTGGCAGCTGCATCAATTGTCTGTCAATCTGTCCTTTTTCTCTTTTCTTATGCAATGAGTAGCCTGTCTGTGCCTATTACCATACAGTATTATCCTTGCTTTCGCTAACCAGATATCAATATATAAAAAAACAGGAAGGAACAGAATAGAATAAAATTTTATCATCAATTTCTGGACATTTGTCTTTGGCATCACCACACAGCATAAATAAAACAGCAGAAAACAGACAAGCATATTATAAAAATACAATATACATAAACACATACAAGCTTTAGATACAGAGTGTTGCATTAAAAAGGGTTTTATTATATTAGTAAATAGCTCAAAATGAATCAGAGAAATCAAATAAGGAATTGGAAAAGTTTTCCTCAATAAAATGCAGAGTGATTACGCAGCTTAAGATGCTAAGATGTTGCTTTTCTGTTGCTATAGTATCCCAAGTGGTTGCTAGGGTGTCGCTTGGCGGTTGCTATGGTAATCTAGGTAGTTGCTAGGGTGTTGTTAAGCATTGCTTTGTAGTGCACATTCCCTAATAAAAGAAATTTTTAAAAATGGTTTTGTGGCCCTTGGTTGGATCTCCCACAATTTGCTGAGTTTTCTTTCTCTAAAAGACAAATCTAAGGTAACTGTTTTTTGTGATTTATGAATGATTATTTCAGCCATATTCACAGTCCTAGATAGCTTAATTTTATCCTTAGCCACAAAAACATGGATATGTTGTACCATAAAACACACTCAACAAAACTCCTCACTGTAAAAACTAAAGGTTTTATGTGCTTCGAAAAAACTCCCATTTAAAGGTGTTATCAGAGGAACCCGTGACACTCTTCAAGCTCTTGCAGAAACCTCACTAGATTCCATCCCGCTTTAGCACTAGGTAACTAGAGGAACCCTCTTCTTTTGATTGAGCCCTTAAGTACCTTTGGAGGTTCCTAGAAGAACTTGTAAGCCTGAAAGGGGTTATTTCAAGAACACTTTTCTGTATTCTAACAGGTTCCTTAAGTAACCATAAGGATTGGTGAGCACCTACATCCATGAAAAGCGTGACTGAACTGGTATTTGAATACCTGCATATAAAATTAATTTGTGTGTATAGGTTCCTTATGACCCTGTGAATACTAATACTGGCATGTCTTTAAAAAATTAAACCGCTAGTTTTTGAACAATAGTTATGTTCAGGTTTTTGAACATAGTTAATTAGTCATGGTTTAGTCCAAAACAGAAACTAAAACTGACACAAGTATGAGATGCATAATACAAGATGCATTACTAGATGCACTGTAGCAATTTAAGCTCATTTTGAGCAGAATTCAAAAACACTAGCCAGGACTTGACTAGCCAACACGTCTTTGAACAGTTGAACACACACAAAATCGTAACATTCTTTCGGACACATTTACTTTAAAATAAGGGGATCTAACTGCTCACCATGTGGCCATGAGGGACAGGGGTGCAGTCTCATTTCCTCTCTAAAATGCAAGGGTGTGGCTAAAATAAGACTCCACCTATGGACTAAAACTCTTTGGGCCAGATTCATTTACAGTGATGTTAAGAGCAAATAGTGTGACAGTAACACATTTGCTTATTCATAAAGGAGGATTACCTGCATGTTTTAAGGCTTGTGGCAAGTGAGGCGTGGTCGCAATTGTCATTCATAAGGAGAACATGAGGAAAAAAAGACTTGCTTTAGCAGGACTTCGGATTGGCAGATTTAACTGACACTGTTTTAAAAGGGCACACACACACACACACACATTTTCTAAGCCGTTTATTCTTCTGGGTTGCAGGGGGAGCTGGAGCCTATCACAGCAGTCATTGGGTGGAAGGCAGGAAACACAGTGGACAGGTCGCCAGTCCATCGCAGGGCACTACATACTATAATATAGTATAATACATATACTATACTATATTTCAATTTTAAAACTTTTTAAAAGTAACATTAAAAAAAATGCAAAAAAACCCCAAAACATTATATTATTTTCACAAGCGTAAATTTAGGGTTTAAGGTTGGGACTGCCACCTCCCAGTAAAAAGTATCCTATAACTGATGGTTGTATATATTTAGCTTATTACCATCTTTATATTAATGCCTTGGGTTTAAATAGATCACTGTAAATATCTAAGGTCTGAATACTTAACTGTTTTTGTTTAGTCTTTACTATGGGACCATAGTTTGAACTAATTCAGTAGAATGGTACATATAAACCAAATTAAGTGGAGCACTACCAGTGCCTGTAGACACACTAAAAAAGATCCTTTGTCAAATGACCTACAGTGACCCTTTCTATGCATTCACTCAGGACTAAAATTGGTTTAAAAACATTTAAAGAGTGTTAATACTATGTATAGATAACATACTAATAAGGTGTATGGAAATGCACAGAAATATGCAGAATGATCCATTAGAAAGAGCATTAAAATGCCTCAACCCACAAACTTAATTCATATTCAGCTGAAGATGGGATTCTTCATGCACAGAAGAATGTTCTTTAAAGTCAACTCGAAAATCGCAGCGGATTTCCTGCCATACTGTTATGTGGAACATTCCCAGTGAAATCTGGTATTGGGGGGTCTCCAGAGACCCTCTGAGCTAGCTGAGTGTTTCCCTTGATGAAAGGTGGGGTTGGTAGGAGGGGGGAGGTGAAATATATTATATTACAATGCTTCAAGACATTTTCACAATACACAATATGCATCACAATATTTAGTTGGAACAGACAAAATAGAACATGTGGTGTCACATTTGAAAAATACTATATATAATATTCTGTATAGAACCGCCAACAGCACATTCTGCGTCAATCTAAAGAATCCATGATGCAGAGCAACCTTTAATCGTGCAAAGGGTTATCTGAGTGTTCGTTGTTCTGTAGAACCATTTTCTTTAGTAAAGAACCTTTGAAGAACCATCTTGTTAAGACTGTAGTTAAAACATGAAGAAGTTAGTTGGCCTCATTCCGCTGTTCTAAGAAAACCCAAAAGGGGGCGCAATTGTTCTTTCTGGTAACAAAAAAGAAAAAAAGAAAGAGACAGATGGCCGAGAGAAACGAATGAGAGAACTGTAAATGAGATTTCTAAGCTGTAAATAAGGTTTAAGAGCATACTGAGTCTACAGACTATATTTTTATTCAGAACAAACCCTTTTTCTGTCATTGGTTCAGCACTTAGCCGAATACACGACATAAACCAGTGTCGTAAATCAGGCTAATAATGGTAACAAACAGACGATTATTCACTATATCCATTTCCCATCTGTAGGCCTTGATTTTGCCTGATCTGTATCATATGGCTTCACGACATATTGTCAGAGCTGCATTGTATGGATGATTACAAGATCAGGCAAAATTAAGGACATTCCACTATTTGGTAACAGCTTAAAAAACAACGTACTGAAGTCGAGACAGTCTCTCAACCGTTCGAAATCTTACACATGTTACCAATCGAACTATTTGTTGCGGTCCATCCCGCTAGTAGGAGCTTATCGACTATTTAATAAATCTTACAATGCTACACAGTTAAGTGTGTTTCGTTAAAGCATGAGTAAAGAGACATTAAGTGTTGCTGACAAAGATGTAAACCACAACGCGATTTGACCCGTCTGAGACAACGTAGTTACTACGGAAAAAAATGTCGCTACGCCGTTTACGTAGCCAGGCTCGAGCACTCGGGAGGACTAAAACCAAGTCTGCTTGTTTGGCTGCTTTTACTAGATATTGTAATGTGTATATAATGTAACAGGTAAGCACTTAAATGTTCATTCAAATTCTCAGTTCGCCACTGTTCTCTGCTAGCTTGGTTAGCTGCACGGCTAACACTAGTGAGACGGCAACGGTAGTGGTTAACTGTTAGTTTAGCGGCGTTAACTCACCTCAGGTTTCTGAGAGTTTGACTAAAAGTGCAGAGGTCAGTGTCAGTAAATGGTTTTCTTTGGTCGCCATTTTTTAAAAAATTATTTCTACATAATTAAATGGTTAAGATGTGACGTTAAACAAAGTTATCCAGAGGTTTGATCTGAAATGCTTTGTTCTTGAGAAGCTTACTGAGTCAGAATTGTTGACAGTGGTGGTGATAGGAACCAGACGTCTGAAGAGTTTAATATCTCTAAAAGCTCTTTCACAGAAGTTATTACACAAAGTGGTTATGTGTACACTACCTGTTGCCTGGGGCATTATTTTATGATTGTTTTGTTATAAAAAGATTTGGCCGAACACGTCTTGTTAATCTATTTATTTTAATCCATTCTTGGCGGAGGATCACATGCAGGGCATTGTAAGGTAAAATAGTCCCCAAAGAAAACTTATTTTTTGAGATTTTCCTCGATTTGACCATCATCATCGTTACATATAAAAAAGCTCAGAAGACACGTAGATTCACTGGTTGTTTTAGTTAGTACATACAATCGCTAGATTTGTGTTGTAGGCATTGTTACCCCTGGTGCCTACCACCACCACTGTAAAGCAGAATTGGCAAGTTTCTCTACAAATGAACCATTTTACATCAAACCACTCTGAATGACTATGTTTACATCTCAACCACTGAAATATGCAGATATTTTGAAAAATCAGTGGAATTCCCCATTAATGTACCAAACAATCTAGTAACACCAAACCTCATTTGTTATTGGTCATAGGTACTCTCTGCTGCTAAAAGGATGAACTTGTGATCGAAAAAGAAAGTAAACATTTTTTACGTAAAGCTTTTTTCTTCCTATTTAAACCCTTTACAAGTTTAACATGGCTCAGTCTACTAAAACAACACTACCAAATGTGATACAAATCATGCAACCGATGTTACAGAATTCAGGTGCCCAATCCTGATCCTTGAGATCTACTACTCTGCAGAGTTTACCCCCAAGCTTCAGGTGATAAAGGCTGAGGTGGTAGATTCCAGAACCAGGGTTGGGCAACCCTGTTATATTGGGTTCATTTCTTACAGCAGAAATCCTACATACTGGTTCAGTGTTTATATCAGGGCTAATGTCCATATCAGCACAGTGTTTTAGTTTTCCTATTTAAACACACCTACTAAGCACACTTGAGAGATGAGTTGAATCAGATGTGTTTGAGCAGGAAAGTTGCCAAACTGACCTAGACACCATTCGTCCAGGGCCAGAGTTGTGCACTTCTGGTTTATATTAGATGTATGTGTTTGTATAAAAAACAACAATACTTCTAAATACACCTCTTAAAAGCAGTATTAAACTACACTTTCCACATAAGATGAATGGGATTTAATCCATGGACAGAAAAGGCACATGTTTCATTTGATTTGACCCTAATAACAGGATATGTGTTTGCTATCAGCACATCCTTAAAACCCAGTTACAAGTGATGACAGTGATGAGTGAGTGAGGAATGTGTCATTTGGTAAATATTTTTGGCATTGAATCTTCCATCCTCACATGTATTCTCACATCTTGCTTTCTCATAGGGTGGAGCTGAGACACAAGGAAAAATCCAAGGAAAAGAAAGTAAGTGCAGAGTTAGATAAGAGATGCACTCCATGTTAAATGTCACCTGTTTTGAGCATGTCACATTTGTAAAAAGTGTTTTGTGATTGATTGGTCAGCTTTCCTGGAGAGCATTGCGGCCATGAGTAATGCTGAAGGTAGGAATGTGTTCAGTATTTGTTTTTCTGTCATACGGTTTCATGAGTCAAGTATTCCATGAATACCTTAACTACTACTGGGCATGTAATTAATTCATTATCTGTGAGAGAACATGCCATTGCTATAGTACACTTTCTATTGTGTGATCTTGGAAACCAGTGAGGTTATTCTTGTTGGTTTAGTTATTGAAAGGTTGATTGATGCTGAGAGAAAGTTTACATTTTTGATGGATGGTAACAATCTCATTGTACATTCATAATCTGTTGCTGACTATTTATTTGTTGTTTAAACAGATAATTATTTACCGTTGTTGACAGTGATGTTATTGTTGTTGAAAATGGACAGATGTGCCAGTAAGCGTTTAAATAAAGATCTAGTTATTTCCAGTTATACATAATACACAGTGCATATAATGTAAAACGAAGTTCACTGTAGCATTTTGAGTACTATACATCATATGTTTTGCCAGTATTTGTGGTTATTTTATTCTATGAACTAACTAAAAACATATTAAAAGTATAAGGATTGTTTGGCTGTGCCAGTATTTAGTGTTTAAGTAAGGTTGAAGGGTTATTTGCTTGGCTGTGGGAGTATTTTGTGTGTAATTAAGGTTGAAGAGTTATTTGTTTGGCTGTGGGGGTATTTAATGTTTAATTAATAATCTTTTCAGCATTAGAGAGTATGAGAGAGATTTGGTGCTCCCTGGTTGTTGTTTTAGTACATTAAGCCACATTAAGGTTTTTTGAATGGGAAGAAAAAAAAAGATGCAATTGAATTCTTTTATTCAGTATTTTAAATTGTTCAATGATGTCTACATGGAAGATATGTGACATTGGGCATGGTGAAGTAAAGCAGTGAGGCACTGCGATGGCTCACGTGGAAGCAATATGTCAGAATAGACAACAGGCAAAAAAAAAATAATTTAAAATAAAATGAACCTCTGTGTAAATAAGCTAGCTCTTTGGACTATTTAGTTAGCTATGCTAGTTGTTCAGATCTTGCTAGTAGCTAATGTTACCTGTACTAGCTACTTGCTTTCGATCTCAACAACAACAAGAAGTAAATTAAAGTTGTTAGCTCACTTTGAAACTTTTAATGTAAAATTATCTGGCTTAAACTGTCAAAAAGTGGATAAAATCACAGCATGGCTGCTACTTACAGGCTGCTATTGGGGTTGTGATGCTAATAAACTTGAAACTTTCCCTCTCTTCAGTCCCTTCAGGGTCAAATGCTGAGTAAGGCATAAATCGATATTGTTGATTTGAGAAACTGTCCGGAGTGAAATGTGCAGAGCAAACCAACAACTTTAAATTAAAGTCGTCCAGGATCTTGTTAAAGATGTGGGCGCTGAAGTTGGCTTCCTATACGCCAGCTTGTTTTGCGAATTTTCCAGTCCTACTTAAATAGTGGAGTGGAACATACGTTCAAAAAGCTGGCAAATAGGAAGCCAACTTTAGCCTCATTTAAAGATAAACATCAGCCATGCTCGTTACCCTTGTGAAACTCAAAAAGAAAATTGTAAGTTCTATGGAAAGGGTATAAAAATTGCCCGACATCCACTTCGCAGCCTGGAACAGTACATTTCTGCACATAGTCTGCCATTTTCTTGGTGTTGCTCCGTTGCCGTATGTAAATTTTGGGGGAGTATATAGTACTAAATAGACGACAGTGTGTGAGTTTCACGGTCAGTTCTATGTACCGAACTGTCCTTACTCAACTGTGCTCATGTAAATACAGTTTTCCATTCTATGGCACCTTTAACATAGCATTTGTTCATCCTTGCAGCAGTAGAGAGTACTTATGACCAGTAGTAAGTGAGAGAGGTTCCTAGGTTGTTATTTTAGTACATTAAGCCAAATTAAGCCCCGGCTATAGCAAGTGCTACAGCTGTAATATTCCAAATGTTACCCAAGCTAATAATTTTTGCAACGACCACTTGTCAGAACTGCACAGGGCTGGACAATGCACAACACTTCTGTGCTTGAGTAAAAGTACTTGTCAGAGTATTTGTACTTCATTAAAAGTACAAAAAGTACTGCAGGTAACTAATAATGTTCCTAAATGTTCTCTGTAGGTAACTCCCTGATGGAAACACCATGTCGGTCCCTGGATCTCGACTGTCAGGGCTGTGTCAGATAACCGACTACCTCTACATAGGCAATGCCAAAGCAGCCAAAGACAGCTCAGTCATAGCTCGCCTCAACATCAACTGCATTATAAACGCCACGCTGGATGACAGCAAACCTTGCCTCCCTTCTGTCGATTATGTCTGGGTGTCCGTCGCCGACTCCCCTGAATCCCAGCTCCAAGAACACTTTGACACAGTGGCGGACAAAATTGATAAAGTGAGGACGCAGCGTGGTCGGGTTGTGGTGCACTGCTGTGCTGGTGTGAGTCGCTCAGCCACTTTGTGCCTGGCTTTCCTTATGAAACACTGCAGCATGTCTCTGGTGGAGGCACATGGACTCGTGAAGTCGAGAAGACCGATTATCAGGCCCAACGCTGGTTTCTGGGAACAGCTGATTGAATATGAGGTGAAGTTGCGAGGAACACGCTCTGTGATGATGGTATCTTCACCCGTAGGGCTGATTCCAGACTTGTATGAGAAGGAAACTAGAGGTTTGATACCCTTTTGACACACGTTCTGTGGTCGCAACCACTTAACCAGTTCTGTGTAACTCATTCCCAGAATGTACACATTTTTGCTCTGTTCTAGTTCCCAAAACACCTGAATTGAGCCATTTATGGGACATTCCAGCTTAAGTGAAAAATTAAGCCATTGTCTGCTCACATCCTACAGCAGTGCCACAGTAGTCTTTAGAGGGAAAGTTTACAGATTTAATAACCAGGAAAAAACCCTTCTGATGATGTTTTTGAAGGTGGGAGGACCTTTTGAAAAACTGCAGCTGCTTTGAGAGGCAGGCTGAAAGGCAGATAGCTAACATTACTTGTAGAGAGCCAAAAGATCAGCGATGAACACTAATGCAGAAGGGTTAAATAAACGTAGATCTAACACGGAATACATACAAATATTAAAGCATAAACATAAATAAAAACATGAAAAAGAAGTCCAGCAAACAAACAAAAGCTAGGCTAGGCTATCCTGTGCTAAGTTAATAGCATTTCGCAAATACATCATACATCTTGGATATTGTAGTGGGAGAGCACTGATGAACGAATTCACCAAAACGAAAAAATCATGTAACATGAAACGGTAAATTGTTTAAAACTGATAAGAGAACAGGGAAACAATGCTGTGCTGCAAAATGCTGCATAACACAGTAAAAAAAAAAAAATATAGTTTTGAGGCTGGAATGCTCCTCTAAGAAATCTGAATAACTAGTCTTAATGTGAGCCGTATGGAGGGTCCAGAGACTAAACTGACAATAACTGCAGCATGGCACGAATTAGCTCTAAATGCTAACTGCACAAAATGGCCTGTTGCAATTATTATATTATCAAAATATTATTATGAAAAACACATCAGCAAAGCCTTAATGTTACGTGGTTAAAGATTAGCCTGCATCAATTTTGATCATTTGTATACAGTAAGTCAAATTAATACTTTATTTATTCACAGAAACCTTTGTGATTGGTAACAATGCACAGAGAACACATGCTAATTTGCATATATTAGTGTTTTGAAGGCCAGTATCATGATAACGATTTCCAAACATTGTGCAGTCCTAATGTTAACTGTTCACTTTGAAGCTAGAGAATACAATTAACACCATTCCTAAATGGGTTTATTCATTATTGACTATTGTTACCTCAAATGACCAAGCTTTTTATGATGGTTCAATATGATTTTATAAAGTTGAAGTTTATTAAATGATGTCAAAGTGTAAATAAAAAGCTATTTATTCCTTTTTCTATCTTTGCTTGCTGTTGTGAAACAGTTGCAGTGATAATTTACTAATGCCTGTCTTTGGGTTTTTGTAGTTCAGGGATTTACCAGAAGATGGCAGAGTAGTGCTTTTAAGTAAAAAAAATTATTCCCTTTTACTAGTTTAAGCCCAATGTTCTCTTACATCTCTTAAGTTTTGGTCATTTTCACAACAATTCTAGGTCAAATTGCCTCTTCATGCACAATCGAATGTTGCCGATATGGTTTCTGCCATAGTGTCCCTGTACTTTGCATTCAGTTAATTGGCTGTTGTTATTTTTCCTATGTTATCTGAGGATTAGTCATTATTGTTATCTTAGGTACACTGACAGGGAAGAATAATTGCTCACATGCCCATGTCATACAGTTTGATATGTTTGTACTGTCTGATCACTTAAAGCAGGTATAATAGATATTAGAACAAGACAGTGCAAATTGCCACACAGTTTAATAAGTGAAATTCTTGTTTCCTATTTTGCCTTCATTCTTCAGTTATTATTACAAAAAATGACAGGTCACCAAGGCTTGAAGACTACCTCACACTGCTTTGTCATACTGTCCTAAAGTGCTTTAACGTGATTTACAGGAACTGCTTCCCACACGTTCTTCACTGCTGTCCTCAGACCATCCATAGTGGGTGGGTATTTCTTCTCTATTTACTTTACAAATGTAGCCCCACATGATCTCAGTGGATTTTAAATCGTGTTTGAATGTCATCTTATGAACTGTGTGGCTTCTTGCTGGAATATTAATCATTTGTTATGGTTTTCCTCCTTTAAGTGAACAGACAGTGAGCAGAATCCTTTTGACTGCCAGTGTGTGTTCCGAACAGGATTTAATGTCAGGGAGAAAATGGGTGTAAAAATGTGATTATTATTAGATTATTATTTAAGTATTAAGTATTTAATATTATTAAAAAAGCTAAGGGAGCAGTAACACTGATTAGCCATAACATAAAAACCACATTCTTGTCCATTTTATCAGGTCCACTTACCGTACAAGTGCACTTTGTAGTTCTACAGTTACAGACTGCAGTCCATCTGTTTCTCTGCAAACTTTATTAGCCCCCTTTTACCCTGTTCTTCAATGGTCAGGACCACCACAGAGCAGGTATTGTATGAGTGGATCAGACACAGCAGCACTGCTGGAGTTTTTAAACAAGATGAGCTACTGTCTCTGACTTTACATCTACAACTTGGACCAACAAGGTAGGTCAAGTGTCTAATAGAGTGGACAGTGAGTGGAGACTTTAAGAACTCCTGTGTATGATCCACCACCACCTCATCATTGTCACTGCAGTGCTGAGAATGATCCACCACCCAAATAATACCTGCTCTGTGGGGGTCCTGACCATTAAAGAACAGGTTAAAAGGAGGCAAATAAAGTATGCAGAGAAATGGATGCACTACAGTGAATAATTGTAGAACTAGGAAGTGGAGCTGATAAAATGGACATTAAGTGTAGATACAAGGAGCTGGTAATGTAATGGCTGATCGGTGTAATTTACCACTCTGTAACTATGGGCATGTGCTGTGGAGCTCATCAAGGTTTTTCATGCTACATCGCCTGTTTACCAACCGGAAAGTGACGTCTGTTTTTGCGAGGGATGTAGAAGCACACTGGAGCTGTCAGAACACATGCACTCTAATTATGTTATATCATATTCAGCGGAGAATACAGCCATTTGTGAGTTCTTTTCTGAGGTGCATGGCCATCTCTGACCCTGGCTTTGTCTCTGAGGGACACACCGCCATGACGTCAGCTGGTAGTGTTATGGCATCCACTGCGGTAATTAGGGGCACAACACGTGTACGTAATGAAGACTTGCAACAATTAAAGCCTCGCAAAATATGTCATTAATATTAGTTACTGCCTATGGATCTTATTGAAGCCAGTGTTTTCTCAGCTTTAATCATGTATTCTCAGTTCTCTCTAGACCAACGTATGTCCCATTTTTTTCCCCCCTCAACTTGGTTTAAAAGTTTATTGAATGGCTAGTCCACATACTAGTGAGCACAATAGATGTAGTAGCTGTCCACAGAAATTAGAGTGAATGTATTTCATAATGGTTCCAAATAGAGCTGGGTGATATAGCAAAATGTTCAGGTTCAGGAAGCTTTTTCTGATGCACAATCTGTCACGATATTCATTTTTTCTGACATTTGATAAGTTAGAAGAGTGTTACATTTTAAAATACTATCAAAACTTTGAATACAATTACTTACATTTAACACACATTACTGCACTAAATCCTATCAAAGAGGACTAATTATGCTTGTTTTAATCAAACACGTTATTGGGATGTGATTTTTGAAGTAGTGATAGTGTCCATGATGTGCTCAGAAAAGCATATTGTAATGTAATTTATCACAGTAATGATAAATATTGTCATATTGCCCAGCTCTAGTTCCAAAAACAATAAAAAATCAATTTCAATTGATGTAACTGCAGTGAGGGGAAATGTATTTACAAAAACTTATTTTTTGTTGTTTAATATACTTCCAATGCATATATCCTCTTCAGATTGACACACATCATGTTTTTTGACTTTGTGCTTATAATTATGAACCAAAAAGTATGTATTTCTAAACAAAGAACAAGATTGATGAAAGCCAAAAGTATTCAGACACTATTACAATATAGCTTGAAAATTTCCACATCTTAATGCAATATCATGCAAAGTGCACCTGACCTTGTCTTTGTTAAGGAAGATTTAAAGCAACAACTAGCAATCGTGGTGAAGGTGAAGTGGCTTCCTAAAGTTCCCAGTTCTCACATCTCTAAACACTCAAATGGAAAACGCAACACAGCCCTAGCTTAAGACCTTAAGCATGCCTTTCAGTACAAGTGGTTTAATGATATGCAATTCGAAAGTGAATGGACCCACAACTAAATGTTCCTGGGCAGTTGTGCCACGCAAGATTTCTCTCAGGCTAATGATGAGAAAGGTAAGGGTGAATGTGGGAACATCAGTTACACAGAGAACAATAAGCAATGACTGCACTGCAGTCATCTCTGTTGCTGCACCCCAAAACAAAGATATTCATCTAAAATTTGCACACAAGCATTTTGACAAATCAGAAGTCTTTTGGAACACTGTACAAAACAAAACAAAACAAAAATAGAACTCTTTGGTAATAACTCAGCTCGTTATGTTTGGAGAAGGAATAGTTGATCTGGGGACAACATACAGTGAAGTATGGGAGCATCAGATATATGGGGCTGCTTCTCTGCAAATGCTACTGGAGCAGTACACGTCATGAATAGAACGATGTACTGGCTCATATTAGAGGAATTTTATCTTATTGGTCAAGAAAAAGCAGAAGAGCAAGACAGCAAGTCAACAAGACAATGACTCCAAACTTACAGCCAAAATATCTCAATATTGTTTTTTTAAAAGAAGGTAAAGATGCTGCATGACCTAGCCAATCACCTGATTAAATCCCATTGAAACTTTTTAGAGGACCTTGAAATTCCAAGTCCAACAAAGTGACACTCGTAGCCTTGGGGAATTGAAGACGGTTTTCCAAAAGGAATGGAGCAAAACTGAACCACGATGCAGAAAGCAAAGTTCTTCTTACCATAGACACTCAAAGCCAGAATTGCAAACAGCTGGTTAGAAGCAAAGTATTATTGTTTTTTTTTTCCTATCAGTTTTGCTTTTAACCTTTGTTTATGCTTATGGATATATAATATAATAATAACATAGTGTATAATAACATAGAATACTTTTTGTTCATACCTATATGACCTTACATGTACAAAGTCAAGTTGAAGTGCACAGGAAGTTAAATATTATAAGCAAATAAAAGGCAAAAATAAAAGCTTGTGAACACTTGTTTCCCCTCACTGCACAAAGCTGCTGAATATTTGTATTGCTAACTTAGTCATTTAGATGTACAGAGATTAAGTACCAGGATATTCCAGGGTATGCTGGAATTTCTTTCATATCTTTCATCTTAACATCAGTCAAGAATAAAAGTGAAACAAAGCTACTAATGTAGTTTAGACTATGCGAGAAACTTCCTTGTTTTCTTTGCCTCCACGGACTCAGTCATGTGCAGCGGGTGTGGCCTAGTTCAAATATTCCAAATGAGCCTGTGTAAAAATTCCAGCCGACAACGACACCTGGGAAATTCCAGACACAGTTTCCAAGAAATCCTTATTTTTAGTGGAAGATGTGAGAATAACTATGCCCTTCGTACCTCACTCAGCTTGACTTTGATGAAAAGGTGAGGTGCAGAGGGCATAGGTGGGTCCTGCAGCTTTTCAGCGGACAATTGTATGCAATATTTTGGCCACACCTGCTCAAATGATGTGGGTTATCGATTCTTGTGAAAATAATCTTCCACAGAGAACACACTTCTGCACATATTAATACACAGCTGCTGTTTATTTGATGAATTTAACACAAAAAATAAAACACAAATGAGGCCTGTGCAAAAGCCATGGCACATTTTTTTTCCAGTATGTTAAACTCAGCAAATACTTAGAAAGTGTGCACTAAATTTGCCAGAATAAGTCACATTTAAGTTGTTTCCTGTAGATGAACAAAGCATGTAATTTCACTGGGGGTGTTCAAACTTCTGCATATGACTGTTTTTTTTTTTTTGCAGTATCATTTAGTGTTCTACTCGAGAGGTTGCATGCATTTTTAGCAGTTGGCTTGTTTATACAACCCTAACATATACAGTTATGTGACTGAGGTTTGAGATCAAGGACAGAGTTCCTGCTCAGTCAGCTTTGAGAGTAATATTTTGATTCCAAACATTAACAGTCATATGCAAAATTTAGGCATTGTTGATTTTCTAAGTGAAAATAAGTTAACATGTCCACTACAGACAACCCACCTTTTTAAATTATTGCATACAATTACTGTTTACTATTACTATTACTATTTGCTAAATTTAATATACTGGGAAAAACAACAAAACATAAAATCATCTGGTCTGTACAAAAGTTATGACACATTTTATGTCATACTCAGCAAATAAATAGTAATTATGCACTAAAATATGCAGAGAAATACCATATTTAAGTTTGTTAGCTGCAAAGAGGGGGTGTATTTTTCCTTAGAAAATCAAAAAATCTTTTGCTTATAACTTTAATGGAGCAATGTGCCATCTTCACAATAATATGGAAGTGGGAGTCCCTAACTGTCCGGTAAAAATCTCCCCATGCGCACCTTTAGCCTAAGAGATGCTTATTTCTCTCGCAGTGAATAATGGAACAGCACCTCGTGGACAAAGACACTAGTAGCCTTCTTGTTGGATGGACTTGGTGGATATGCAAACCTACAGGGAAACTTTTCAAGTAGGAAATTGGGCCTTCCTTTGTGGCCAGGCCTGACCTTTCCACTGACCAAAATGGATCAAGGCCAGTCTTTCTGGTACTTTCGCTGGTGATGAAACTAGCCTACTGCTTGACTTTGACATGCCCAAAAAATTAAAGTTGAAAAAAAATAAAATAAAGCTGTTTATTGGTTTTAATGGCTGTGAAACTTTAGGTATTTTCTTTAACCGACAAGGACGGATTAGCATGGGTTTTAGCGTTGGAGTGCCATAATAAACAGGTGGCCTTGAGGATGTAAACTACTGAGTAATAAAAAGATTTATTACTGCAGTCATCGATAGAACGCACATAACTAGATTGCAATGTGTACAAAGTGACAAAAAAGAGATAGCAGTCAGTAGATGCTTTACGACTTTTAATCTCAGTCATGAGACTCTAGTGTCACTGCCCACATTTTAGAGTTCCCCCAGCGTCCAACACACCTAATGCAACTTAAACTGATTACCAAGCCCTTCCTGACATAAACTGGATGTTACAACACAGAGGGCAGTGGTACTCAAGGACCAGGACTGAAATGAGAAGCACTGCTTTAGACTCAGTAAAGCATTTTTATATCCTTTTCTGTGGCTTCACCCAGAAACGTTCTCTCACTTCAATACCCAGCACTGGGCATACACACCAAACAACCAGTGGGAATTCCCAGTGGCAATAAAAAAATGCACTGATGTAAAAACTAATA
>JAILXH010285139.1:0-10575 GCA_023558415.1 Piaractus mesopotamicus | reverse complement strand
GCCAGTCAGCCAACATTCAGTGAGGATGGTGGTTTGGGTAATCAAAGAATCTCCAAGGAGCACAGATGGGAAATTGAAGACATAATTTATGTCTTGGGGTCTGAAAATCTCCCAAACTACACTTAGATGCCACCTAGCCAACCACATGTTGTTTGGCAGGGTTGCCAGGAAAAAGCCTCTGCTATCAAGGATCAACAAACTCAAGTCCCTAAGGTTTGCTAGGTGTTACTGGAACTTTTAGTGGGACTGTGTTCTATGGTCAGATGAGTAGAGCTTTTTTGGCAAAAACCAGCACAGGTGGGTTTGGCATAGACACAAAAATAGCCATGCAGAAAAGTACTTCTTCCTCACTGTGTGTATGTGCCACAGGACACGGATCTGTGATGCTGTGGGGCTTCTTTCAGAAGCCCTGGACAACTGGTTCAGATGCACAGTATCATGGACTCAAGTACTAGCAGATATTAAATTCAACCCTGACTGCCTCAGTCGGGGAGCTTAAACTGTGGCATGGTTGGATCTTCCAAAAGGACAATAATCCACAGCAGACCTCAAAATCAACACAAAAATGAATCACTGACCACACAATCAAGGTTTGCTATGGCCACCCCAGTCTCCTGACCTACACCAAATAGAAAACCTGTGGGATAAGCTGAAGAGGAGAGTTCACAAGTGTGGACCTTGGAATCTGAAGAATCCAGAGAGATTCTGTATAAAGGAGTGGTCTCAAATCTCTTGCCATGTATTCTCCAGTCTCATTAAGCATTACAGACGCAGAGCTGTTATCTTTGCAAAGGGAGGATGAACAAAGTATTAAATGAAGGAATATCAACTGTGGCACACAAAGATTTAAGAAAAATATCTGTTTCATGACAAGATTTAGGTTTTTTTTTCTTCTTTCAGTCATTGTACCTCAAATAAAGTTAACATTTTAGTTAATATTGGAATGAAAAATCAAAAGGATCAGCGAGAAATAAGGATTTTTACAGCCTGTCTTGCGCGTGTTTACCAGGGGTTCCAATATTTGTGCAGGGCACTGTATATAGCATACATTTAACAAACAAACAAGCAAACAACACTTGGGCATCTGGGACATTTTATCTGTATAGAAGTAAGGAAGGAAGGAAGGCAGGAAGGAAGGAAAGAAAAAAAAAAAGGATTCATAAATTAAAGAAAAACAGGAAAGAACGATGACATGAATAATGCACACTTAAGCATATTTCCTCATGAGTGTGCCTATTTGCTCATCTAATCTATCGTAAGGACTTGTTGTCAGGACCCAGGGGGGCTGTGATGTAATTAACTTTGCACAGGTGTGCCTTGTTTGTGCAGGTGTCCTCTGTTATTCTTCTTGTCTTCAATGCCACTGTTACATCTTTTAAAAGAGATTCTCAAGGTTAAAATCATCTTCATAGTGAAGTACCTGTTTCTCAGTGGATCTCATTTATTAAGAGAATGCGCTTTAGAATTCATATTCTGAAGCACGTTTCCTCCTCATTGGACTGAATTTCTAATCACTGCTATTCATATATATAGGTAAGGCTTTGGTGTGTATATCAGCATGTGTATTTGTATTTGCAAAGCTTTTATGAGTGAAGTATAAAGCTTCCTCATGAATAATTGAGCCTGGATGATGTGTTAATGGTATCAGCGAGAGGTCACAGGTTAAGAGGTGCACTGCATAAATGGTCCAATTGTGATGGATACAGTAAATCCTTAAGCTCTTGTTTTATTCCTTCAGTATGTTGTGACTTTGGAAAGTAAATGACAGTCTGGCTTGTTAAGCAGGCACTTTAGGCACTTTAATCTAGCATTTTATGTGTTAATTAATTAACTCATCCATTCATTCAATTATTTATTTGCCTACCTTCCTTTCTTGTGAGGCCAGCAGCCGTTCTTCAAAGACGATGTATTACCCTCAAGCCATGAGAAATACTACTTTTGGTTATTTGCAATACCAGTGTAAAAACTCTAAAGAACTCTTAGTTGCATGGTTTGATCTCAAAAACATTCTGCCTGAGAAAACAGCCTGAGGTTCCAAACAAATGTTGCATTTGGTAAAAGAGTCAACTGATTAACTGTTAGACTTGAAAACAGTTTTGCACTTGCAAAACATTGCAGTCAAACGTTTTCAACAACAACAACAAGACTGAAAATATTTTTCTATCCTTTTTGGCACATTGAAGTAGAATTAGTGACCTCACTGAAATCTCAGATATTAGATATACTAAGAATAAGGGGAAGCCAGTAAGATTTATAAATCGATTTATAACAATTTTTTGAAAGCACAGCCTATGGTCAACAACTCTGCCACACTACTAATAAAATATTGCCTTTGAATAAACGTTGGTAACTGATGTTTTGGTAACTGAGGCCATAAAAGCACATATTATTGTTTTTTCTATTTTTTTCTGTTGTCAAGGGCCCAAAGTCAAAGAAAACATCTGCATTAGTACACTGCAACTGTCAAAATGCACAGACATCACAATGCAAAAGTCCATTAAGAGACCAGCTTTTCTGTTATTAATGCCCATTAAAATACAGCTGTGTACATTTAAGCATTCATCAAAAGGATTATTAAATAATGATGCTTTGTTCATGCCAGTAAAAAGAATAATTTCCTTTTGCTTTGATGTCATTTTTTTTTTTCATGTGTAAGAGGATTTCTTCATTTCATTTGTATGAGAAGCTGTAACTATGCTCCACAACTTTTATGGACTTTATTAAACTAAGACTCTTAACCCGTTAAATGTCCAGGGCCCATCGGCGGGGCCCAATGTTTTATTACACGCTTCTATAACCTAAGAATAGCTTGACCAGTCTGCATTGAAGTCCCTGTTGTTACTGAATAATAAGCCTTAGCATGTAATAAGCCTGGGATTTTAAGGGGTTCATCAATTTATTCAGGCTTATAGGAGTCTCTGGTGGAAAGAAAGAAATGGCTTTTATTGGTCAACCATTTAATCATACACTCTTGGCAAAATGGATTCTATATAATACCAGAAAAAAGATTCTTTAACAATATTAAAACACTTTTTTGATGATATGTATTGTGCTTTCATTAATAAAGCTCCATAAACAGGTTTTCTATCATAGAGAAGAGCCAGTCATGCTAGGAGTGCCTAAGTCTGGTCCTGTTGGTGTGCCTGTATTTTCAGATTCGTCTGAAGGCCTTGGACCTGCATGCATTTTTTCCACCTTAAACAAATAAAAGTGACCACCAATAATTCTGTGGCCACTATCACCATGGCAACGTTTACACAGCTTCATTCAACCATTGATAGTGTCTTTAAAAGCATGGCAACATGTAAATACAGCATTACCCTGCTCAAGTGTTTCTGAAGATTGTAGGTATGCTAGGTGTGCTAGTTCCTAGCTTAGGCTACAACTTACTTAGCTAGCGAGCTAAAAGTTAACCAAGAAAAGTTGACCCTATTAAAGAAGAGTTCAGTATTGGGTGAAAAAGGACAAGAAATTGGAGTCTTGCACCCTGGACATCTGCACCTAGTACTGTAATAGGTAGGACTTAACCAGTCCCTGTCGTGGTAGTCTATCCAACTAGGCAGTCAGATGTGAGGGCAGCAATCGTGCTGTGTTTGAAACTGCATTTTTATGGTAGCTATAGTGATATAGGCTTGTTGTTGGTCCTCAACCTCTCTCTGGGCCTTCTTAGCTGGTACCCTGTAACCAGCCCCCTAAAATTAAATTCTGGCTACTGTACTGGTTGGAACAAAACTCTCCAGGTGGTAGACCACCAGAGCAAGGTTAGGCACCTCCAGCAAGTATTTAAAGTTCTTTGACTGGACATGGTTCTATTAACACCATTGCATTTACTAAGGAACCTTTGCATAACCCCCTTGAAGAACAGGCATTAATTCTTAGAATAACTTAAAACTGAGTTTTTAAAAATGAGGCAAAACTGATCAATGTTAATTGCACAATTTTCATGCGCAGTGAACTACAGGTCTTTCTGCTTGACACCATATAAGAACCATACAGATGAACACCAGCAGCTCCTGACTCAGCCAAACACAAACAGAATCAATGATGCAATCACAATGACACAGATACGGTTACACACTGCAGCGTGCAAACCCATCTCTCGCCTTGCAGCATGTCAGGACAATCTCGCTGTGCATGTACTTGAAGATGACATTGGTTCTGAAGGGCTGCTTTGAATAAAGATGAATATGAAAAGGAATACGAGATGTGGAATGAGGAAGGCTCTTGCAGAGACAGATGCTTTTTAATATGTCATTTTCACTGAAGGCTGAGTGGTGCCAAAGATTTATTTATTTTTTTTAGTTAGTCATATTATTTTCTACCAAGACTGAGACATATGCTCCCTCGAAATAACACGCATATGCCAAGGTTGGTGGAATATTCAAGGCAAGCTTTTTTTCTCAGGTATCTTTTCAAACCTGTTGACAGGCATGCCAATCATCTTACATTATTTATATAAGTATTATTTGAGTAAACAATTTAATAAAGCGTAGAGAAGATTTTGAACGTTACTTGATTTAGCTCTGTTGCCAAGAAAGCAATAATCTGCCTCATCTACTGTAGTCAGAAGAAAACTAGCCAGCAAGATTTTTAATTGTAATATTGCTACCCTGTAAAAGACTATGAGTCCCATTGTTTCTCAATGTATTATTGCCTAATTTGTTTCCTAAGCATCAAAATCCAGCTGACAAAATAAACTGGACGTCTGAAGTGGTGATTATGTAGAAAATGTGGAATTCCATTGTCTCTGTTTCCGAAACAATAGATAATAGATGGAAAAATTGCAATGGAGAATTGTTGGAATCTCTTACAGTTGATGAGCTGTTCTCACTGGCAGCGAAAGCCATTTTCAGCTTCTACTGTATGAAATAGGGTATATGATTAGTGTGACCCTGCATGTGCAAGCAGTGATGTGTGGAAGCTGGCGTATAAGGTGTCTTTATTGGTGTGACAGGCTATACCAGCGGATCGGATGAAAGCTCAGTCATTCTTGTAGCACATATCAACCAAATCTCAAATACAGTATTGTGTTTTTGCAACAGAAATATTCTCCTGTCAGCCAATATGGAGACGGATACAGAATGCAATACATGCACAACACAGTCATTAAGGTGGATGAGGACAATTGCTAAAGCTAAATTACAGAAAATCATAAACGTAATAACAGCACTTTAACCAGTGATAGAAACAGTAGAAAATAGCAATGCAAATGCAGCACCATGTGCAGATGGGAAGCACGTGTGAGTTTCAGCACCTAATGCTGTGGAAGCATATGCATCTGGATAAACACCTTTGCTAATGAAGAGTGCTCTGAGCCGTGCAGCAAAACACTGTGATAGAGCTCTCCTCACCTATTGGACATGTTGCCATGGTAATGGATATGTCATGATAGAACTGTAAACAGATAGTTATAAGTTATACTCAGGGCTGCAGAAGTGGGTTTATATCATTATTTTTTATCGTTATATTGTAGCGTATATTAATTGGTCTTAGAGAAAATACTGTATAATGAAAAGGTAAATGAAAGAACGTATAGATGGATGGATAGATTAGTGTAGGTATTGATAAACTAGATGGAGGTAGAGATGGAGGAATGATTTAGATGCATAGATTGAGATATAGTTGGATGGCTAGATAGATGATGGATAGATAGAGGAAGGTTTTGAATGAACACATAGAGGGACACATGGATAGGTAGATAGATGAAGAACGGGCAGAGGAAGGGATTGGATGGATGGATGGATGGATAGATGGATGAATGGATGGATAAATGAAGGAAAGAATTGGATACATGAGTAGAGGGATAGATGGATGTTAAGACAGATGATGGATAGATGGAGGATTGGATGGAGTGCTAGCCAGAAAAAAGAATTGGATGTAAGATACATGATGGATGGGTGGAGGAAGGGATTGGATTGATGGATGGCTGGATGGATGGATGGATGGATGGATGGATGGATGGATGGAGAAATATATGAAGGAAGGAATTGGACGTATAGGTAGAGGCATAGATCAATGTCAAGATAGACTTGGTGAATAGAGTATTGGATGTGTGGATGTATGGACGTATGGATGAAGGATTGGATAGAGGGCTAGCCAGAAAAAAAATAATTGAAAGTAAGATACATGATGGCTGGGTGGAGGAAAGGATTGAATGGATTGAATGGATGGATGGATGGAAAGGATTGCATGGATTGAATGGATGGATGGATGGATGAATGGATGGAGGGCTAGACAGAAAAAATAATTGGATATAAGATACATGAAGGATGGGTGGAGGAAGGAATTAGATATAGGGAAGAAGGATAGATGGGTGGCTAGATACATAATAGCTGGGTGAAGTAAGGGATTGGATGTATGGATGGAGGGAAACAAGAATGCTATATAGGTGATGGATTGATGGATGGAGGAAGGGATTAGATGGATGGATGAGTTGATGCTGTCCTCATGATTATATAACAATCCAAATTAAACAATCTATTTAAGGATTCTAACCTGAATGGAGCTAACAGAGACTGGAAGTACTCAGCTGAAACTTGAACCCATTTATATTTGGAAAAAAAAAGGAAGAAAAAAAGAAATGTAGGCTATTTTGTTAATCGACGACATAAGAAGTACTGGCTCTAGGACTTATGATTTATGATTGTTATCACTTAGAATCGCTTGCAAGGCTATTTGCTCTGCAGAAAGCTAATATTTCATTAGGTAATGACATGCCACAGAAGTGCATACTTGTACATGCAATGTCAGCATCAGCTTTTTATGTATGCCTGTGTAAAGCAGCCTTTCAATTGAATGTAGATGTTTATGTCAAGGCTGTCCACTACTAAGCACATTATCTATCCTAGCATCTTTCACTTTAGCCAAAAAGTTAATATCTCTTTTTTTTTGGTAGGTCTAACATTTGCAAGATGTAATTAAACATAAAGTCAAAACACTTGCAGTGCCTTGCTGAAGAAATGGGTACAACTGGTTTCTTTCATTCAACAGTCTGTTGTTTACACAGAACTCTGGTGGATTTCCATTTCAATGTCGCAGTGGCAGAGCAAGTGTAATCTCATCTAACACATTTCCTTTCTCTTGAAGACACGTTCATTTTAATGGAGTGGTGTGAAATGAGCCAAAATATGCCTGAAACTATAGATCAGTGTTATCTTCTAATGCCAGAGTGCACGTCTTTAAACCGCTAATTAACCGGTAAGATGGCATGAAGACAGAGTCAGGCCTGACCACACAGTTTACTGCAAGAAACATGACTTCTGCTACGCTAAAACACTGCCAGATTGTTACACCTCATTATCTAAAATACGTTTAATCTTAACCCTGACCTTAACTAATGACAGCTAGTGGGAATATATTTCAGTGGATATATCAGTGAAAGAACAGTGGTATATGCTGGGATAGGCTGACATAGAGTCCAACCCAGACTGTAGCTGCTAGATCCCATCATGATCTTCCTTTAATGAAATATTGTTATAATATAATTGACTAATCCATGCTCTGCCCACAAATGCATTCTTTAGTAACAATTGTTGGATGGGCTTTACAAAACATTAGCAAAAATCCCATTCAAAGACACTGTAATGCACAACACAGTTTTTTTTCTAAAACACAGCAGTTTGGAGAGCATATTATTAAAAGGACATGATGTTGTAATAAAGTCAATATTAACACACTTTCATTGTTGTTTCCAATTGCCTATAGTTTCAATTATCAACAACAACATAGTCCAGCTGGGTAGCATAGCATTTTACTGCAAACACAATGCAACCATTTAACCATTGGTACTTTAATGTTTAATTGAATGATTTCTATTTCAGGGAAAAGTATTTTAGCACAACATCAAACATTATGGATAGTGGATAAAGCCTGGAGAAGAATTCCAACCACACTGTACTAAGGCTACTGTAAAGCACAGGTGGAAATGTTGCAAAACCTAGTATCTATTACATCTGCATGCCTACTTGCACCTGCTTACTTTGTCTACAGTCCTTGTCCACATCTGCTCATGTTTAGCCCTTGTAATCCACACCACTGGTGGAGAGCAAGACCAGACAACAGGGCGGAACAGCCTCCAGACCCATCACACCTCTACACCACCAACCACAAAAATAAATGTTTGAATGTTGGTAAATACACACACACACACACACACATACATCATCTAAACCGATTATCCTTCTGTGTCACAGTGGGGTGCTGGAGCCTATCCCAGCTGTCATCAGGCAGAAGGCAGGACACACCCTGGACAGGCCGCCAGTCTATCGCAGGGCAGACAGACATACACATTCATACACACATTCACACCTAGGGGCAATTTAGCATGTCCAGTTGGCCTAACTGCATGTCTTTGGACTGTGGGAGGAAACCCACGCAGACATGGGGAGAACATGCAAACACCACACAGAAATGACCCTGGTCACCTGGCCAGTGGACAGTGCTACCCACTACACCACCGTGCCCCCCTGTTAGTAAATAGAGATTAATATTTTGTTTTTGTTTGGGATAAAATGAATCATGAGAAATAACACATGCAACTACACAATGAGCATCACATCATCATTCGCCTCACATAAAAATAGAATTCAGCCTGTACAAAAGTTACGGCACATTTTATATTTGAAGTTTTATTCCAACACATTAAACTCAGCAAATAAATAGAAATTGTGCACTACAATTTACAACAAAATGTTCTCTGCAGAGAATGTGTTAACTTATTTTCACTCATCTCATAACTAAGTTATGAGTGCTTGGTGTAGTGTAGTGGGTAACACCTCTGCCTTCTACGCAAGACTCCTGTGTAAAATAACCAAATTGTAAGTTGCTCTGGATAAGAGCATCTGCCAAATGCCATAAATGTAAATGTCATAAAATCAACCAAACATAATTTGACATGGGAGTGTTTAAACTGGCATACTGCGGCATGAGTTTCAAAGGCAAAAAATGCAGATTTTACTTGTGGAGGTCATATAGCTTCATTATGTATATGTATCATGTGATAATTAACAGTGTGTTTTTCTTTGCAGCATATTTGCAGCTTTTTTTTGCCCACTCATCACTTCCACAAACAGCCGGTGCTTGTCCAAGCCCATCTTGCAAGCCATAATAGCCACCCGCAAGATCCCACAACCTAACGGCTGTTTACCTGTTTTATCCACAATGCCTCCCACAAATTATTTCACAGATCACACAAGACCTATGGGTGAACCCACCTTGAACCACCTACTCAAGGGCTGTTTTTCTTACAATGGTGTCAGTGAGCTTGTGTTCATTGATGGGATCCTAAACTCAGAAGTGTACAAAGGCATTTGGAATACAAACCTGCAGAGGTCTGCAAAGAAACTGCTCAAATGATGGCGATCTGAAACACAACACTTGCCGTTTGAAAGAATAATTTGCTGGAAAGAAAATTACAGTCTTGGTTTTGGACATTTTGATTCTTAACACAATGACCTTACTACAGTTTTAAGTATGGCACAAATGTTCAAATACTTTTTGGAGCCACTGTAACTCAGCGTATAAAAAATAAAGAAAGAAAACTCAATTTTGAACATATTTACTTTTCTACTTTCTTCCTCATTAGTGCAGTGGAGTGTTTGAGCTGTGAAGACCAGCCCGTACTCTGACAGCTGGGAGAAAGAAAAGAAGCAGTCCAAGTCTTTTGTTCTTGCACTTCAGAAAAGGAGTCTCGGCATGGTCACTCCATTTCCCCTCTCTGCTGGGCGAAAAAGAAGGAAAGGAGGATTACTGTTGTGAAAGTACCTCATATCTACATCTCTGCTCTTATAAACTCTGCTGTCATGTTGTATAACACTTGTGCAGGGAAATGAAGTGACACCTTGTTTTTGTGGAAGCCTCAGTGAAGAGGAAATCAGTATTCAGCAGGCAGAGACAGCTCAGCAGCCTACATGCTGTATGTTCCTGCACGCTACTCCTCTTTCAGCCGCCAATAACCCTGACCCACACAATCTCAGTGCATAAAGCAAAACAGATGTTCCTGTGCAATAGGACAAGCAAGCTGTTAATGCATTTCTCTGTCTACGTTTTCAAATAGTTTTCATTCAAATGAAAAGTGTTTTTTTTTTTTTAACACTTTTCATTTGACTTTGACTTTGACTTTTATAATTTTCAGGCTCAAATATAAGGCCTATAATGCTCAGGAATACAATGACAATAATGAAAGTATTGGATAAATACCATGATAGCCTGTTAAAATGTTGTGTAACTTGTCAGTGTTTCACAAAAAAATCTGAATTGGCGTAGTGAAATAAAGCAATAAGTCACAAGAGACCAGGTGGTAAAGGATGTTTAATGCTGTGTTGACAGTGTGACCCTAACACACCAAACACCTCACCAGCAATACATTCAGAGACTTTAGAAATGTCCTTTTAATGTGTTAAAATCTGTTGCCAAAGTGGTGCATATTCAAGTTAGCCACAGTACAAAAAACACCTTGAAGAATCAGATCTTTATGTATGCTACCATGTTTATGGTATAAAGGATGTGTGAATCTACTTTGGCCTGTATTTGACCAAGAACAGTATAAAGACAACAATAATAATAATAATAATAATA
>JAILXH010285125.1:18777-31820 GCA_023558415.1 Piaractus mesopotamicus | reverse complement strand
GGTGATCAGTTGACAGCTCAGCACCTCTCTTCACCCGAGTGTCCAGAACATATGGTCCCAAGTCAGATGAAACGACTACAAAGTCAATCATTCACCTTTGACCCAAGGAGCTCTGGTACCATGTACACTTATGAACATCGTTGTGTTCGAACTTGGTGTTCGTTATGGACAATCCTTGCCTAGCACAGAAGTCCAATAACAGTTCACCATTCGAGTTTAGATCGGGCAGGTCGTTCATCCCAATCACACCTCTCCAGGTCTCCCAGTCATTACCATCACAACTCCTGAGTAGGAGAGGGACCAACCTCAAAGAGTTTGGTTCCAGAGCCGACACTGCGGGTGGAGGTGCGCCCAACTATATCTAGTTGGTACCTCTTAACCTCCCGCACAAGCTCGAGAAACACTACCCCCAGGCCTGGCTCCAGGTGTAGGTCCCGGTAACCCTCTCCTGGGCAGGGTACACGATTTCCTGTGTCCCTTAGTCATGGAGGATTTTTGGATTGAGTTAGTCTGGGTCTTCACTCCAGACCTGTTCGCCTTGGGAGACCCTACCAGGAGCATGTTGCTCCAGACGACTTAGCTCTGAAGATACCTAGACCATACAAGCCCTTCCACCACGGCAAGGCCAGTAAGGGCTTTTGACCTTATATCAACCTGCAAATTTTGAACAAAAAAGTAAAAATGTCAGACAGGTAGTCTAGTTTCTGACATAACTTGCTATTGCAAACATGTTAGAACCACGAAAGTCCTGTAATTTATTCGTCGGAAATAGAAAATAATGGAAATTGGATATTTGATGATTTTTCACCTCATTGTTCGCTGTAGTGCCCACTTAAGCCAATCTGGGTTAAGTTTTGCATTTCCTCATTCTGAATCTCAGTTCATGTACTAGTGGTTTAATTTGTGAGAAGATGAGACTGTTTTTAGATTTAGTAATTTAATTTAAAATTGCCAAAGCCACAGTGATTAATGTTTCACACACAGGCCTTAAGTCATTCAAAAGATCATTGAGATCATTAAAGTAGGAGCTTACAAAGGTTTGCAAATTATTTACAAAAAACAAAAATCTTTACTAATCAATAATTATCAATATCTGTTCCTAAATGCTCAAATTACATGAAAATATTTTTCAAGAAATTAGCTGTTTAGAAATTCTTTATTAATGAAATGGCAAAACCATAGCTAAAGTAGAACTTACTAATTCTTAATAACTAATATCTTACTCTTATAAAAAAATATGAAATTAATTTTTTTTGTACATTTTTTGTGTGTGTTTAAAAGCACAAACATGTGGTACAGATTAGCTTATGTTTTTATCATGAGATGATGCTGTAATACAAACCTGTTAGATATATGATACCTTCTCTTTGACTTACTGTTCACTGAGCATCATAACAACAAAAATACAAAACATTCTGTGAAAAGTGATGTTAAGTGTGTGATTCTCTCAGTTTTAGAATCTGTTGGGATAGTTTAAGTCATACAGTGTCCACCGAGTTTAAAACTGTTTAGACAGTTGCAAAAAATGCAATATGTATATTATCTCAAATATTTACCTGCACAATATGCCAAGAAACAGTCAGGTGGTTTGACAAATTCATAGACGTAGTAATTTCCTGGGCAAGCTTTCACTCGTATTGGATTGGATTTAAAGTTACAGCAGTTGCCATTCCAGTTACCGCAGATCTGGCGGGTGACCACTCCGTCCTGCAGCTGTGGGTGAGCACCATTTATCCAGAGGGGGGCGTGAGTGCCACACATGTAAATATTAACACATGACTCTGGCATCCGGACGCTATATCCTTTATACATGAGTCTGTACCAGCCAGCCCACGAAACAGACTGATCACACTTCACATTCACAGTGTTGGAGTAGTTGGTGGCTCTCCAAGGTTCATCCAGCACAGTGTAGTTATAGCACGGGTCAGTGCTGTTGAAAACTGAGATAAAAACAGTTTAAAAAAGTGTCACAGAGACAACAAAGATGATCAACTTACTAATTCAGTGTGCTTAGTCATATCCACTGGTGGAGTGAATGTCCTGCAATGGGCTTATAAAGCAATAAGCCATGAGAGGCCATTACTGCGATTTTATACCAGGAAGGAAGCTCTAAACTCCCTTACCCATGATAAAATCACAGTAACTCACTGTAAGCCTCGAGCGGCTTATTGCTTTTATAAAATGACAGCCAACGTACAATATATTAAAATGCAATCATTGACCGCTGAATGAGGAGAAGAATGTTCGGTTTCCAATCACTGTTTACTGCAGACATTTCATGATTTTTTTAAAAAGTTTTTTTGTATAACAGTGAACATATGATAAAACAGCACTGTTTTATGCAAATGCTTTCAGTTTAGTAGTACTTTTTGGTCACCAAATCACCACCGAGAGTCTTCTGCCTGTCTGGCGATGCCACTTTTCTCACGCTTATCCCAAATAGCTCCCTGCTCCCTACATAGTGCACTATGTAGGAAATTAAATACTCCTGCACCTCAACAATGCAAAATATCGCTAAACATTGGCCATCTGGGATTCATCCACATTCATACTTGACAGGCAGTGCACTATTTGACAGCAAAAACGAGAATTTCTAAACTTCACATTACACAGCTCACTATTTAGCTTGGGAGTACGCAGCCATTTGGGATTCAGCCTGGATTTGACGCAACTTCTGACTGAAACATGGACATTTGAAGCATGTAAGCCATCCAGGTGACATTCTTTAGACTTTATATTGCCGTTTATCAGTGAATCATATCGTGAGTACTTTAATTCAAGCCCGTTATATTAATGTTGAAGTTCTTTAGCATGTTTGCTATCTTTTAGCCTGTTGGCTAGCTGACCAGCCAAGTTCTAGATAAGAAAATAAGTTTTCAGCCCCTCAGTTGACGGCATAAGGGTTTTTCGTGCCGTGGTGCAGTGATACAGAGTTCAGATTCTGTGAGGCAGTCATAGCCATGGTATATTGTGGATTTTACAATGGCTTTAAGTGCGGCTCAGCCAATCAGATTTTGGGACCGGAACTATCCGTTTTATAATTTTCAGTACACCTTAAATATATCCTCAGAAATAAGTAAGATTTACCAAAAAATGAGTAACTAACTGGCAGCAGAGTGCAGCATCACTTAGCCCATTAATTTAACTAGTATCTACGTTCTGTCTATTACTGTTAAACTGCAATCACACTAGAACAGTTCATTTCACACTATAACATTGCCTTGTGAAATAGGTGTGAGGACAGCTGGACTACAAGTCTGGCAAAGTCTTTCTTGAAAAAAAATCTAACTGCAGGCAATGTGAATGGAAAAAAACTGTGCCAATAGCAGTTCAAGAATGATAAATGAAAAAAGCTAATTATCAAAATTACCAGCCTGGGTCGTTACTTCTGTACCTGCAGAATAAACAGAGGAAAACAGTAAATTTTATATGTTGCATTTATGTTACATTAGATATAGCTTTAAATGTCAAAGAATAATTATTTTTGATTTAATCAATAAATCTGTTATAAAGATTTAACCAGATTAATCACTATTTACTCATAATGATTATGAATATAAATTGAAAAAAAAAATTAGGATGAAAATTATCACACCAAAAATAGATTCACATTAATGTTAGCTATAGCAAAATTAACATTGTAGTGCAAATGTATTTAGAATTAAATGCATATAGTTTGTAAAAGCAGTGATAATTAATGACTTGGTAAAAACTGAAGATTATTATGAGTTCTGGTTTGATAGGCCAAACCAGCATTCAACTTTTACCAAAACAGCAAATTATTGCCTTCACCTCTTATATTAGATAATCTCTAGTTATAATTAAGCTCAAAGATGCAGCCCGCAAACCTTCAGCTTAATCATGTATAGGGATGATAAACAGCCGCTTAGCTTTAATAGCACCCTCTGTTGATATTACATGTGCTAAAATTGACAAAGTTTATCTTTTGAGACCCAATCAAGTTTCATTAGAATTAGGTTCAAGATTTTACAGATAATTTGATACCATGACCATTTTTCATGAGGTTTGGGTGATGAATAAATAAATATTGCAAAAAATGCAAAATATCTCATCATTTTTAGAGGTAAAAGGTGGAGCGTTTTGGGGTTTTTGGTGAGTTTTGGTTTAGTATGAGCCAATAAATCAGCAGCACCCAGAATGATGTCTGTATGGCTCATTGTGTAGGAGATTAAGGCCAAAACATAAAAGAATATGTTGTGGCGCCTCCTTCAGGCCAGTCAGGTTCATCATGTGTGCCTGAGTGGCAGGAAGGACTATCCATTCACCAGGTTCTATGTCTATGCACTTTATAGTTTGGTCTGCCTAAATAGTTTTAGATCAGAAAAATAATTTATGTGAATCTGAGCAAAATAAAAGGGACCTTCGGTGCTTGGACGCCTAAGGAATGATTTAAAAATGATCATTGAAAAAGGACATTGTGTATCCTGCCTAATTTGATATAATATTTGCTAAAATCTCTACCATTAACCTAAATAAAAAATAGAATAAAAACTAGGATATCAAAAACAGAAGAACATACTTATCACTGATTGGTAGGTAGGTGTTGGTGTTACTTCTCCACCATCTTTCAGGGAAAACAAAATAAAGACAATTAAAAAATTGTTGAAAAAATTGCCTTGACTTTCTTTTGCAATTTAAATTTGCTAAAAGCTCTGCCATGAAAATGATTTAAAAATAGGTTGAGTTAAAATATAACAACAGAATAACTTACTTGTCAGGGATTGGTAGGTAGGTGTTGGTGTAGCCACTACAACATCTTTTAGGCAACACAGTAGAAACAAAAAAAATTAAAACATTGTTCCGAAAGCACTTTGTCTATGTTCCTGCATTTTTGATTAAAGCTTGGTCAACATTAGACGATTTTTAGCCTGATTTTAGTCTTCTGATATTTTCAAATATCCTTCTGATATTTACAAATGAAAAGATAAAAGATAAGATAAAAGGCAAAGTGTCACCACTTGGATAATTACCTGCACAATATGCTAAAGAACAGTCAGATGGTTTGACGAACTCATAGACATAGTAATTTCCTGGGCAAGCTTTCACTCGAATAGGGTTGGATCTGAAGTAACAGCAGTCGTTGTTCCAGTGACCGCAGATTTGGCGGGTGACCACTCCATCCTGCAGCTGTGGGTGAGCACCATTGATCCAGAGGGGGGCGTGAGTGCCACACATTTTAATATTAACACATGACTCTGGCATCCGGATGCTGTATCCTTTATACATTAGTCTGTACCAGCCAACCCATGTAACAGACTGATCACACCTCACGTTCGCAGTGTAGGAGTAGTTGGTGGCTCTCCAAGGTTCGTCCAGCAAAGTGTAGCTAAAGCACGGGTCAGCGCTGCTGGAAACTGTCATGGAAACAGTTTTAAAAGCGTCACAGTAACAACAGAGGTGTTTATCCAATTAAGTCATTGTGCCTAGTCATATTCACTGGTGGAGTAATGTCCTGCAATGGGCTCTCTCTCATTAGACTTCAACAAATAGATCCTCAGAAATAACTTTAAATTTACAAAAAATGAATAACAAGCAACAGTGCAGCATCACTTAAACTAGTGTCTAATTCTGCTTATTACTGTTAAACCACAGTCACACTAGAACAATTCATTTCACACTAAAACATTGCGTTATGAAATAGGCGTACAGCTGGACTAAACGACTGGCAAAATCATTCTTGAAACTGAACTTAAGTCAAGGTTGAATTAAAAACTGCCAATGGAGGAATTCAGTGCAGGAATGAAAAATGTAAAAATCCAAAAATTCTATAAAACCTCATGATCTACATCTGAGTTTAGAAGCAAGAATATAAAGAAGCATTTGTTGATCAGAATCAAAACACAAAAATTACCAGTCTGGGTTGTTACTTCCGTATCTGCAGAAGAAACAGAGAAAAACAATAAACATGATGACCAAAAATAAATATTATGATGCAGTGTGTTTTTGTTACATTAGAAAACTATTTAAATGACAATCCAGCAAGATGGGGCAGCCTCGGCACAGCGATCTCCAGTACTTTATTTTTGTTCATTTTCTTTTTCCTGTTACTCAAACCTGATAGTTACACCAGGGAAGAACTGTACAACATAGAGCAGTTCACTCCAGATGATCTTTGTTGGAGGAACAGTGGCTCTCTGGGGGAGATGGGGGAAGATGCAGACTGGGAATCGTGCCGTGCAAATGTGAAGCTCCAAATGTGTTTCGAACTGTACTCCCATCGATTCATCTCGCGAAACTCCACTCCTTGCCCAATGAAATGGATGAGCTGCTTCTGCTCAAAGGGAGGAACAAGTGCTTTTTATGCTCTGCTGCCCTTTGCTTCACTGAGACCTGGCTCAGCAAATTCCATACCAAACAGTGAATTCCATCTTCTGGGCTTTCGTCTACACCAAGCGGGTTGCATAACAGGGCTTTCAGGTAAAGCAAAGGGTGGTGGGAATTGCTTCTACATTAATGAAGGTTGGTGTACAGGTGTTACAGTGCTGAATAAATACTGCGTCCCAAACTTAGAGATATTGTTCATGAGCTGGAAACCATTTTATTCACCGCAGGAGATTTCCTTCTTCATCTTGGTCGGTGTTTACATCCCACCCCAAGTCAGCATGAATAACACACTGCGCACCCTGTCCAAATAAATATCCGGCCAGGAACAAAAATATACAGCCTCATTCTTCGTAGTCTTTGGGGACTTTAACAGAGCAAAATTAAATTATAAACTTCCAAAATATAGACATATTAATTGTCACTCTGTTCCCCAGGCAGCTTGGGGCACTCACTGCTTGGTTCACCTTATTCCAGCCTACAGGCAGAAACTGAAATCTGCAAAGCCTGTAGTAAAAACGGTAAAGAAGTTTACCAGAGAAACAAAGCAAAAACTACAAGACTGTTTTGAATGTATAGAATGGAGTACTTTTGAAGCTAAAACTGACAACATGGTTGAACTGACTAATACTGTGACATCTTGCATCGTGTTTTGCGAAGAAATGTGTGTGCCAAGCAAGACCTTCTGCACATACAACAGTAACAAGCCATGGCTCACAACCAATCTAAGAGAGCTTCATCTGGCCAAAGCAAATGCTACAGTAGTGGAGATAGGGCCCTGTACAGACAGGCCTAACACTTACTGACAGAAGAGATCAGAGTGGCTAAAAGAAGCTACACTGAAAAGCTGAAAAACAAGTTTTCAGCCAGTGACCCTGCACCAGTGTGGTGAAGCCTTCAAGCCTTGGGGTGCACTGAGGCAAACAAGGACATTGCTGATGACCTGAATAATTTCTTTTGCAGGTTTGAGAGGGATAAATTCACACCCCTAAATCACTCCAGCTTAACACCAATCACATCTCTGGCAACCCTTCTCCCCTACCCCCAAGACACTCAGACTGCACTTAAGATATATGAAGTGGATGTGAGCCAGCTTTTCCAGAGACAGAAGACCAGGAAAGCGCTAGGTCTAGTCGGTGTTTCCCCCTCCTGTCTTGCAGCCTGTGCTGACCAACTGGCTTTAGTCTTCACATAGATCTTCAACAGATCCCTGGAGCTGTGCGAAGCTCCCACCTGCTTCAAATGCTCCACCATCATCCTGGTCTGCAAGAAACCACCCATCACAGGACTGAATGACTACTACAGGCCTGTTGCTCTGACATTTGTGGTCATGATGTTCTTGGAATGACTGGTGTTGGCCCACCTGAAGGATGTCACAGGACACCTGCTGGACCCTCTGCAGTTTGCCGGGCAAACAGGTCAGTGGATGATGCCTAGGTACTGCCATTTGTGAACTTTAGCTCGGCCTTTAACACTCTTATCCCAGAAATCCTCTTCTCCAAACTCTCCTAGCTCACTGTATCCTTGGCCATCTGTCAGTGAATCACCAGCTTCCTGACAGGCAGGCAGTCCGTACAACAGTCAGGGACTTACCCCAGGAGGTGTAGCTCCGGTAAGTTACTTCTGGTGTATGGACAGTCAGCACAGGTGCTTCTCAAGTATGTGTACTCTAGCCATTGCTCTTCTCTTTCTACACCAACAACTGCACTTCTAAGGACAGTGTGTTAATGTCCTGAGGCTTACAGATGACGCTACGGTCATCAGACACATCTAGGAGGGCGATGAGTCTGCATATTGGTTGGAGCTGGTGCTCTGGTGCAGTCAGAACAACTTGGAGCTGAACACGCTTAAGACTGTAGAGATGACTCTGGACTTAAGGAGACACCCCTCAGCACTGCACCCCTCACATTATCCAACAGCCCTGTGTCAACCAAGCTTCAAGTTTCTGGGAGCTACCATTTCCCAAGACCTTATGTGGGAGACCAGCATTAACTCCATCTTCAAAAGGCCCAGCAGAGGATGTATTTTCTGTGGCAAATGAAGACATTGGGTCTGCCACAGGAGCTGTTGAGCCACTTCTACACCACAGTCCTCGAATCCATCCTGTGCACATCCATCTCTGTCTGGTTTGGAGCAGCCACAAAACAGGGCAGGAACTGACTGCAACAAACAGTAAAGACAGCTGAAAAAATCGTTGGTGCTCCCCTTTCTGCTCTCCAGGACCTGTACTCCTCAAGAACTAGGAAATGGGCAGGAAAGATCATTACAGATTCTTGCACTCCTCCCCTCCGGCAAGTGGTACAGAACACTGTACACTAAGATGGGGAGGGGTTCACCACTCTGAAAGACTGCATGGGGAAATAGTGCAACAATTCAAGAACAACATTTTCTCAAAGTGAAATAGCAGAGAACTTTCATCATCATTTCATCATGTACGGTACATAATATCATTAAAAGATTCAGAGAATCCAGAGAAATCTCTGTGTGCAATGGACAAGGCAGAATAAATACTGGCTGGCTGTGATCTTCGGGCCCTCAGCCGGCACTGCTTGAAAAACAGACCTGATTCTGCAGTGGAAATTACTGCATGGGCTCAGGAACACTTCCAAAAAACATTTTGCACGTATTACAACAGCACGGCTCCAAAGTAAGAGTCCTAAAAACATTTTGTTCATTATGAAACAAAAAAATGACATTTTTAGAATGTGTTGCTGGCATCAATTTCAAAATGGGCATGCATTTTTTTTAAAAAACTTTTTCAGTTTCAACATTTCATATGTTGTCTATTTTGAATTAAATATAAGGTTTACATGATTTGCATATCACTGCATTCTATTTTTATTTACATTTTGCACAGCGCCCCAGCTTTTTTTGGAAACAGGGTTGTATTAGAGAATCTCTGGTTATAAGTAGGTTCAAAGATTCAGCATCACAGTCTTCAGCTTGATTGGATGTACAGATGATGAGAGAACCAGTTGGCTTTAATAGTGCCATTTACTGACATACATGTGCCAGAATTCACAGGCTATCTCAGAATCTTCTGAGACATATGTTTCATTAGAATCAGACAGAGTGCTTGAGTTACAGCTGATTTAGTCATCAATGCTATGATCCTGACGAATTGGTCAACATGTGGCTGCCTTGTTTACAATTGTCAATATTGTTTGGATAGAAATTCAATATTTTGCAGATAATTTGATACAAGTTATTTGGACTGGAGGATAAATGTAGAACAAGTTTGCAAAAGTAGGTGCCGAAACCCAGGAATTTGGAGAACTGTAGCTGCTACAAAGCCTCGCCATTGGGCTTCCATGATGCCCAGCTTCAGCAGACACAACACCAGGCTCTCCTCGAGATGTGCCACGTTCAATAGACTACATTTTAGCTTCTAGTGAAGGGGCAAGAGGAAACCTGAAAGGTGGTGCGGAGCCTGCTTCAGAACACCCCTCCACCAGCTGAGACCATCATTTCCCTCATGAAGATGACGCCTCTGAACAATCCTGAAGCATTTACCGAACTCTTTGGGAAGACCGTCCAGTGGGATGAGAAGGATTGAGAGGTTCACTTAATACCCCTTCTTACAAAGGAGGCGCAACATGATTCCCAACAGCTTCCACTAAAGTCACAGCTGAACTACACAGAGCTGAAGAACGCCATTCTTCAGCAGGTCGCTCAGACCCCAGAACAGTACCATCAGAGATTATGTTCTCTGATGCTCGAGGACTTTGACCAGCCCTTTGTGTTGGTGCAGCAGCTCAAAGATTCATGTTGATGGTGGCTTCTGTCAGAAGACCGAGGCTCCGTGGCTGTGATTGACCTGGTGGTTTAGGAGCAATTTGTTGTGCCTCTGCCAGATGAAACAGCCACATGGGTCCAGTGCCACGAACTAGAGTCCCTGGATGAGACCATCCCAATGGCGGAAGCTCACTTGGAGGCATATGCAGGGGCAGGAACAACCCCGCAGAAGCCTTCCACAAAACCAATTCATCAGTTGGCCATCATGTGCTCCTCTTTTCATTCTTTGCCCTCTCCACACAGGTGGCACTGGCTGAGCCCATGGGGCCTGGGGTAAAGCCTGGGCAGATGTGCTGGTGATGTGGGGAGCCGGGTCATTTCCGGGATCAGTGCCCTTCCATGGAGGTGGGGACACTTGTCCACTGGTCAACAGAGACTTGGCAATCACCTACTCCTTCTCAGGTGCCAAGGTAGATGACATTACGCAGCAGCTTCCTAGCCTCCCCGCTAAGCTTTCAGACATTCACAATGTCACTCTTCATGTAGGCTGTAACAGCATCAAAGACAAAAAACTGAATTCTTGTAGAAAGACTTCACACAGCTGTTGGACACACTCAAACTGTGGCAAAAGTATTTGTATCTCTTGCTCAGTCTCCTCCTTGGGAAGAGGCATGGGAAGTTTTAGCCACTTCTTAAACCTCCACAGTTTTTTCTGGAATTGTCTTATCCTTTTATAAGAGTGACAGGATTCATCCCAGCAGGCTTGGCTCACAGATTTTACAATGTGTTTTACTCTGTTCTTAACCTGAAGTGAGTACCTGAAATTAGAAATGAGTCCTTAGCTATCCCTGTAATCATTAGCACTTAACCTAGGATCAGCCACTCAAGCATGGGAATAAAGCAGAAAGGTAACCTTTCTATTAATCCAGCTAATCTTATCAGCATTAAGCCATTCTGGTCACCCCTCCACCCCCAAACTGTCTCACAGACCCTGTGAGATCCTGTCTTGCATGCTCCTTATAAAAATGTTAGAATTTGAGACAGATCAAATCTCTGGTTCAACTCTTATATACCTTTCATGCTTAATGCAAGAAATAAAGCATGGGTCCTCGCAAGAAGAAATGATGACCGAGACCAATGGCTTATGTTCAGGCAGCTAAGGAATAAATGTCCCTCCTACATCAGAAAAGCTCTAAATTTAGCTTTAAATTCCTTCAAATTGTGGATGACAGTTTCTTAAAAAACAAATAAATTCCTATTTCAACTTATATTTTAAGTAATGATCAACAGATTTCTGATCAAGCTCTTAATACTCACTTTGCAGCTGCTGGACATTTATTTGATAATACTAATACAGAAGTGTCTCTCAGTGAAATGGATACACCCCCTGCTGTAAGACATGATCTCTTTACAATTCATCCCTTCTCTCCTCGCTTAGTAGCCAAAGCCCTTAACACCATCAACATGAAAAAAGTACCGGTGAGGATAGTTTGGACCCTTTTTTCTGAGGCTTGCAACCCTGATTATTATATATATATTTTTAAAGAATCTATTTTATCACGTGGAATTCCCAGCATCTGGAAAACAGCATATGTAATTCCACTTCACAAAGGATGTGATGTCTCAGATCCTAAATTCAAACCTATCTCAAAACTGTCATGCTTAGCCAAAATCATAGAAACTTTAGTGAATGACCAACTCAAGACATTTCTCCGTGGAAATTTAGTCTTGTCAGACTACCAGTCTGGCTTTAGAGAAAAGCACAATCTCTGCTGCTACTCTCATCATAGATGACCTTTTCCTAATGACCTATCAATGTGCCATTGATAGAAACAGACAATGTGCAGTCATTTTCATTGATCCCTCTAAAGCCTTTGATCGTTCCCTATTTTTAAAAAAGTTTACAAAATATTGGTTTTGATCTCAGGGCTACCCACTCGACTAAAAATGATCTCTCCGACAAAGTATGTTTACCAAACCACACAAGGAAAAAGATTGTTGAGGCAACACTATTGTCTAGCCTGGATTATGGTGATGTGATATACAGATATTTATCTGCAACTACTCTAAAATCGCTAGGCTCTGTACTCCTCTCTGCTTTAAAATGCATTACTAGTGACCCATACAGTGTCCATCACTGTGTACTGTATGAAGAGGTTGGCTGGTCATTTCTGGATCAGGAGACGTGTTGGCCTATTTTTATCTATCAAGCGCTTACTGCCCAAATGCCATCGTACATCACAGAAATGCTCAGTGTAAATAAAGCATTTTACCAGACTCGTTACAGTGACTGGATCCCCTTTCAGGTGCCAAGAACTTTTACTGAACTGGGAAAATCTGCTTTTAGGTGCAGCACCAGTGGCTGGAATTCACTACAGGAAACTCTAAAGCTTCGCTCACTGGTGTCACATGAACATTTTAAACATGTTGCCTCTAACCACCTCCACTCAGCCAGACAGTGTTTTACTTGATTGTAGTTAACTTTTAATGATTTTCGTATGTTTTAGCTATTGTTTCACTTTTATTATTTCTTATTTTATTATTGCCAAGTTATTCTTTTACATCTTCTGTTCCTTTATTTCATTTGTTCAAAGTTCATCCCTCTAAGCTACTTTTGGTGACAGGGCATCCAGTGTTGCTGGCCCCAAGCTGTGGCACAGTCTCCCCTCTGAGTTGTGTGCTTGTTCAACCCTGGCTTTGTTCAGAGCTAGTCTTGAAACCCACCTTTTCCAGCTGGCTTTTGGGTGAACCCGAATTGTGATTTTTAAATTGTGTATTGTTTTTTTTTTCTGTTTGTACATGTTAATTATTTAAAAAAAAAAATCTTTATTGTAGTGTCCTTGGTTGTCTTGAAATGCGCTTATCAAATAAAACTTTTATCATCATTATTATTATTATTATTATTATTATAAAAGTTTTTATATATAAAGTATTTTATAAATATTAATAAATATTATTTGTTATTA
>JAILXH010285098.1:0-12343 GCA_023558415.1 Piaractus mesopotamicus | reverse complement strand
GGGGGGGAAATCAATTGCAATTATGTGCTCTGATAATGGACATAAAGGTGTTATTTTGGCACTCCAAAAACCCAGTTGACACAAAACCAATGCAAAGGGCACAAACATTTGAATGCCTCTAATCTGGTGCTTTTCTTCATAGATTTCATGTCCTGAAGACAAAGAGGAAAAAAAATAATTGTTTTCATTTTTTTTTTTTTTCTCCTCAGTGATCAGGAACAAGGAAAAAAAAAAGGAAGATCTGACTTTCTGAGTTTCAGTATTCTACATACAAACACTTACGACTGAGAGCCATTAGCAACAGTTGGCGCTGTGGAAACAAAAGGCTTTTCTTAGAAAACTAACAACGGAATGGATTGAAGCAATGAAAAATGAGCACCCCCACCCCCATCCCACCCCTAGCCATTCAGAAAGGGAATCACCTCTGGCCCGGGTCAGGTGAGTGTGCGATGTGGATGATAAGAGACACCAAATCAGTCCGTAATGAGCTGACAGACTCGACAGCTCTCCGACAACCTTCATTGAGCACTGATTAATGACTGACAACTGCGATGGCTGATTTAAATAATGCAAATCGGGCAACGGGATAATGATCCTTACATTTGCTCTAATTGGAGGCGGAATGTAGCAGGGGAAGAATGGGAGCCTTGTGCTATCAAACAAGCATTTGTCACACAGCAGCTGCTGTGCGATCTGTTGAATCTCTGTTTATAACCAAGTCTGGGCCATAGGTACACCTACGACAACCATACTGGATCCAGTGTGTGTGTGTTTTTAACTCTGTAAATGGCCAGGATCCCTGTGGCATTTCGAGGACTGTATAAAAGGGGTGGCAATTGGGTGGGCATGGCAAGTTTGGTTGATCCTACATCCATAAACCCAAAAAAAATCCTTGTAATGACCAAAAAAGGCCCAGAAAACAAGATGAAGGCCTATTCCACTTCGTCCTGAGCAAGAATTTGAACATTTACTTCAATAAAAGCATATTTCACTCAGTGTAGAGTAGCGAAAACACTGGAAGGCATTACATCGACTATGATATCTGTAAACAACATTCAACACATCATTGATAAGCCCCACTACAGACAGGAAGCGCTTATTCTTCACTTTATTATTTGAATTTCCCATTCCACTTTAAATAGTGCAGCAGTTACATTCAGACACTTACATTGTCAACAATAAGAGGAAATGTAAGTGTTGTGCCGTTTAAGGTGGAAGTTATATAAGGTACGCATCATATCACTGTGGCAAAAAATAGGGCGGTCAATAACAGTGAAAAAAATCAGAGTAGCATAACTGGAAGAAATACAAAATACTCTTGTTTACTTACTAGCTACATTCCTATTGGGATTCCTAAAAATGAATACATGTGAAAGAGATCATGCTTCTCCCAGCCAGTACAGGGAGGATATGGAGAAAACAGCTGCAAAACAGTTGCAAAATGTATTTTTGCTCCACTTTGCTTGTGTCCGAGTAAAACTGCGTGCAACATCATGCACTGAACTACTTATTCTGTTGGGTGGATTGAAGCATTCTATGGAAGCCCATTCTCTCCAGGTAGAGGAGAAAAATCTTGTCTGTGGTCTTTTTTTTTTCTCCTACTCTTTTTCTGGCAGCAGCTTGTTAAACTATTGACTTAGTATCTCAAAATAATGACTTATTTTCTCTGAATATAAACTTACTACCTGAAAATAATGACTTATTTTCTCTGAATATGTACTGTTTTGTACTTGTTGTAATGATTTATTTTCCCACAATAATTATTTAATTTCTTGAAATTTGATAAGTTATTATTTATAATACAGATAATATCTCAAATCTAAGAAAATAAGTCATTTTCCGAGACATCCCGTCAATACTTCAAGAACGTATTTTATTGTTTCAAAATACTTTGTGAACACATTCTTGTTCTCCCAGTAGCTCAATCAAGTCATTATTTTGAGATACCAAGTCAGTGTTTTGACATACAGCTAGCAGAAACAGAGAGGGAAATAAAACCATTTTTCTTCTTTACGTGGCAAGAAGGGACTTCCATCGCATTCTAATCAGTCAGTTATGTAACAGAAAGTTTCCCAGTGTGACCAACCATATTTCAGAGATAGCCTTTGCCACCCTAGCCGCACTTCTGGCTTCACCCCTGCAGGACCTGCCAGCAGGTTCAAACCTTACACACCTCCATAACTTAACTCAGTTTGCATTATAGTCCAGGCTGTTACTGAATAATAAGCCTCAGGATGTAAGAAGCCTGGGATTTTAAGGGGTTAAAGAGTATGTCAGCAATGTGAACTACTTATCTGTTTGAAGGTTAATGCCAGGATGGTTGAAACATCTTCAATCATCTGATGGTTGAAAGTTTTACTCCAAAATTATGATAGGAGATGATAAATTGAGGTGGTATTTTATATTTGAAGTCATGCGGATTTTTTTGAACTTCTTATCCTTTAAGTGTAAATGTTGCATTTGCATACAAGTAGTGGACGGTGGTGCATTTGTGGCATATTCTGGTCAATCGTCTAGGTGAAAGTAAACCAAGTAGACACAACTGTCTCTGCCTTTGCATTTAAATGTCTAGGGCACTTCTTACTCTTCTTCTTCTTCTTCTTCTTCTTCCTTTCTTTTCCTTCAAGGACACACTATGAATGCACACATTCTTGTTCTCCCAGTAGCTCGATCAAACCTTTTTAATTTGCAGCGGATGCGGCAGTATTTATCCCCGGCACATGAGCAAGAAACCAAGAACCTATGAAATCATTATAGGCGTATTTTCCTGCCGGAGTACACAAGCAAGCACATCAGAATGCACGTCGTCTTAAGCACATAATCTCATTATGTGATCCTAACACTCCTTTCCTCACAAGGTAGGAGAGCCACAATACACTCCCTGACCTCTAAAAGTATTACCGTTGTCATGCTCAACCTTAGTATCACTTATTTAGTAGGAAGTTTGAAGGAAAAAAAAATAAAAAAGAGACAGAGAGGAAAGGCGGACAGCTCTGATATTGCGGTTCTGTCTCCATGGCCCTAAAGGAGGATGAACCTCTTGAATAACCTTTGTGGAGCACATAACTTGCCGTGCAGGCCCGTGGCTTGTTGCCATGGCACTATGTAGACTATGCTCCCTCTGAAAGACAGGCTCATTGTATTCTGCTGAGAAAATAGCATCAGCCCCTAGAATATAATTCATCTTCCAAGACCATGGAGAAGTGTACACAGAAAAAACAAGCTAGTTAGAGCAGCGAAGCTCTGCCCTCCGCACTGAACAGCACAATAAAGAAAAACAGTTCATGAGCAATTATTTGGTTTTTTCACTGAAAGTGTGTTTGCGCACTTGATCTTAGTACACGTGGATGCACTTTGAGATTCTCAGTTTCTTGCTGTTCTCTCTAATTGAATAAACTCTTAATCGAGAAGAGAAAAAGGAAAAAAACATATATATATTAAGAAAAGACCAAAAGAGCAACAAAGAAGTTAAGTGTTGATGGGAAGGCATAATTGCATTTGCATGTACCGTGCATATGGAGATAGTTCTTTAATTTCAGATCACCATGGAGAAAAGCAATAAATAGGCAAACCAAAGCCAGTAAAAATGAATTTCGGAGTGTTACAGAGACAGTAATAATTATGGATGGAAAATTAGTTTTCAATTGTTCGTCTAAAATGAGTATTAATTGTATGATCTGTTGCACAATAGGAACTAATTCAGGGGGCGTGAGGAGCTCATTACCTGTGACATTAATCATGCTAAATATTATTCTCAATAGCTTATGTATGGCACATTAGACAGATATGTCATAACCCCATGCATTGTTAAAATATTCGGGATTGATTAGTCAGGTTCACGCTCAGTTCTGCACAGCTTCTTTCTCGTAATTCTTGAAGCTCGTCAGAGAAAGGAACGCAGATGGAGTGTGAACTCTCACTCTTCATGGAAAACCACTGAGGAAGAAACTAGCGGGAATCATTCTCAGCTGCTGGACTGAAAGAATAATCATGCTCATCCACTGTATGAGCAGCACTGGTGCCCACTGTACTGTTAATATGCTAATGAGCTTGTTGAGAAGATGTCTTGGTTCTTTAAGTTGTTTTGTTTGGTAGTCAAGAACAAGTAGCCTACTTAGAGGTTCGCAAACAGGGATAAAAGCTAAAACGCAGACAGACCCTCCCCAGAGACTTTCATTTGCAACCGCGGCATTGAAAGAAATCCAAGGACGCAAATTCAAAAGAGTACAGAGGATGTGATATTCAGATGTCACAACCTGGTTAACTGAACGCTATTACTGTCAGTAGAAGATGATGCGGTGTTAAACTCACCATCAAAGTGAAGAAGTAGTGTTACAGATCGTGTAATAAATAGTCTTTCACTTGGCCTGAGCTAGATTTAACTATGGCAGAATCTAATTTGAATTGACATTTTCCACTATGGTGTGCACAGCAGCGTCCTTCACATACAGTAGTTCCAGCCACCGTGATTTCTGCAATGACATCTTCGATTAATGCAGTTTCTCTTTGGAACCGAGTGAGATGTAACTTTGCCAGAAAGAAAGCAGCAGATGGAAAACTACGAACGCTATATATTTTCTGTGATGTGCAGTACTGTAAATTCAGATTCTGCCATAGTTAAACCTAGTTCAGGCCAAGTGAAAGACTATTTATTACACGATCTGTAACATTACAGTACTGCACATCACAGAAAATACATAGCATGCAGAGTACTGCGCATCACAGTAAATATATTGAATTTACAGTACATTTATAGAATTTACAGTACTGTACACCACAGTAAATATATAGAATTTACACTACTGCACACCACATTTACTGTGATGTGCAGTACTGTAAAGTCAGTATATTTACTGCGATGTGCAGAACTGTAAATTTAATGCGTTTACTGTGGTGTGCAGAACTGTAAATTCAGTACATTTACTGCGGTGTGTAGAACTGTAAATTCAATATGTTTACTGCAGGGGCCAATACTCTAAATGCAGTATATTTACTGTGATGTGCAGTACTGTAAATGCAGTATATTTACTGTGATGTGCAGTACTGTATATTTAGTATATTTGCTGTGGTGTAGAGTACTGTAAATTCAGTATATTCACTGTGATGTGGAGTACTGTATTCCAATATATTTACTATAGTGAACAATACTGTAAGCCTACAAACATCTATTGTATGTGTTACTGAATACCAAATATATTTTCTGCACCGCATAGTACTTTATACCTAATATATTTATTATAGCATGTATATTGTAAAAACAATACATTTACTATGGTGCACAGTACTGTAAACAAATTGTATTATGTATTGTATATATAATGTAAATACAATCTATTCACTATTAAGCATAGTACTACAAACAGTATATTTACTATGGTGCACAGTAATACATACTTAGAATATTGACTAAAGTGCACAGTATTGTAAATATAATATTTTTTATTACATTTTCTTTAGATCATAGTGCTGAATTTCTAATGTCTATTTTGGTGAGTAGTAAAAATACAATATGTTTACAATGGTGTGCAGTAAAGTATATCCAGTATATTTAGTATGATGCACCAAATAGTAAATACAATATATTTACTATTGTGCAGTTTTGTTCATTCAGGCAAAAAAATCTCTGAGATAAAAACTCTACTGCTGCTGCAGGGAAAACTAAATAAATAAATAAATTATGCATATTTTTGTTTGGAAATTCCCCTCCAAAAAATAATAAAAACAAAGTTAAATATAGAGCCCAAAACTTATGATTACTAGAAGATCCCAGTGCTGTAGGCACTGTCAGTCCATGAAATGCGTCAGAAGATCTCCAAATGGTCTGGAGTCTTCTAGAAAACCGCTACAGCAAACTTGGGGTGCTTTGAACTCGGAATAGAGTTGCTGTTGTTGTTCCCCGGCAACACATGTGTCTTTGTGCCACACGCTCCCACAGCTGACTATTTGGATCAGTAGGGAGAAGTAGCAATTCCAAAGAGGACAAAACAGCCGATCCAGACAGCGTTCAGTTCTGATGCTTTGAGATGTGTTGCTGGAGACGACTTAGAAAAAGACAGTGAGCTGTACTTGGAGGAAAGCCTTTGAAATGTCAAAGAAATCCTCATAAGAGACAGAAAAGAGGGTTTAATGTTTTTGCACAGATGAAGCCGAATGTGTCAGAAAAGCCTGTTATAGCACTGATCAACTGGATTATTTGAGGTAGCAGCCCTTAATTTTCAGTCAGTACATTTTTTTTTTTAAATTTGGAAACACTGTCTAGGCAAAAAAATGCCCTGCTCAGATCTGATTAATGATTGTTTGATCATGCGATGTAAAATTGCTTATAAAAAAGCCATTTCGATGTCTTTAACAGACTCTGAGACAATGACAGAGTTATTAATAGAAATGTTAATCCTGAGTTGGAAAGAAAAGAGAGAAGACTTGGACAAACAAAATACTTTTTGTCTTTATCAGTGAAGGGATGGGATGCTTTGCATCTGGTATTTATGAAAAGAAAGAAATGACTAATATTCGGGAAAGTGTTATGTTCTGGCATTGTGTGTTTGTTCCAAGAGAGAGAGAAAAATATGAGCCTAAATAAGGAACATGTGAACATGCGGATTCCCTTACAGTGTTGTTTATACCTTTATTTATAGCATAACTCTATATATCTGCAACATTTCGAAAGGAAAACAAAAATGGAGCTGATATTAAAGTCCTAACTCCTGATCAGTTTGAAAATAAATAAATAAAGTGCCTGATTCTGAACTGAATGCAGTCATATTTCCTCCCTCTCTTCGCCAGCTTGTTTGACGGCTCTTTCTGAAATTAATACCAGTGATGTCATTTGATGGCATTCATCATGCATGTCTGCTCTGCACATCTCGGCTCACCGATGCATAATCACACAGGCCTGCGCGCTGCCGCATTTGGTGGTCCCTGGGCCTCTAAGAAAGAGCAGGTTGGTTCCAGCTCAATGGGTTCCTCCCCATTATTTAATGTATTCCAGTCTATTACTACTGCTTGCAGTGACACCTCATTCTTTCCCGCCAATATATGAGAGGTCATTCAATAAGTGACACCTCTCTTCCATGCCACAGTCACATTTCTGTAACTGTTTTGGCACGTGTCACAGCTGCGAAACGCAAATTCAAAGATATATCAGCTGACAGAGATTTCCCTCACGAGAGCCATGGCAAATGCAATTCTCAGGGATGCCAGACAGATCTGTCGAACGCTATTGATCACAGCCATGACCAGCCGCAGAAACGAGCTACAGAACAGCAGAAAATACGCTTGAAGTGAATGAGTTAAACTTTACAAATATGCAGCTGGCTTTTAACTGCAGTGCACAATTTTAGCTCAGACTTTTCTAATTCACTGATCAAATTCATTTCTCCCAGAGAGTGACTGAAAATGGCCTTGGATTTGAAAGCCCTTTTTATTTGTTTAACTGAATAAAACATTCGATTGCATTATCTAAAATAGGTCTTGAAACTTTTTTCCATATGCTACAAATCTCTGTTCCAAAAAAGTTGGGACAGTAAATGCTAATAAAAACAGAAAGTGGTGATCAGTAAATTGTATTTTACTTTTATTTTTAATATACTCATTCCAAATTTCATGTCTGTGACATGCTTCCTTTTTAGAACACTTAATAAGAAGACACCAACTGATCCGGTTTTGGAAGAGATATGTTTTAGCATTGTTTAAAAAGGTGTTGTCGTGTTGAAATAACCATGAACGTCCCTGAAAAAGATGTCATCTAGAAGGCAGCATATGTTGCTCCCAAATGGGTAATTTGCATTCCTGTGAAGCCTTGCCATAACTACACTAAGCATCAATACCATAACAGATTCTGGGTTTCGAACTTGACAGTGGTAACAATCTGGATGGTTTTCTTCTTTGGCTTGGAGAACACAACATAGATTATTTTATAAACAATCTGAAAGGCTTACTTGTCAGACCGCAATGCAGGTTTCCATTATGCATCAGTCCATTTCAGATGAGTTTGAGTCCATAGAAGGCAGCATTTCTGGACATGTTGACACGTAGCTTCCGCTGTGCATAGTACAGACTTGCATTTGTGCATGCAGTGATGAACAGTGTTTACTCATAGTGGTTTGGCAAAGTTTTCCTGAGGCCATGCAGTGATATCCATCGCAGTAGCATGCCTGCAGTGCTTACTGAGGGATCGAAGGTCACAGGCATTCAGTTGTGATTTTTGGCCTTGCCTTTTATGCACAGATTTCTCTGGATTCCCCAATTTTTTTTTGGTAAGCCACAACCCATCCTTTCTCAAAAAAAGACTAGGCCTTTCCTGGATTTCCAAGCATGATTACATCACTTAATACTGTTTTTTTTTTTAACATTTCACAACATTTGTTGTCTTAAATTGGCCCTTAAATTGGAATGTGTTAAAGTTATCACTGCTTTCGGTTTTTATTTGCATTTCACATACTGTCTCAACTTACTTTCAAGCAAGATCCTGGAACCTTACAACGGTTCTTCACAAAGTCCTACATGTAAATGAGATGTGTGATTGTAAAGAACCTTTCTGAAGTTCAAAAACCTCGAGATAATGTAAAGGTTACTTACTAATTAAAGGTGCAGCCACAAATTATTCAGGAACCTTTATTTTTAGGAGTGTGCTGGTGCTATAATCTTCATTCACGGTCTTGTTCAGCTGGATTAATCTTCCATGTACTTCCTGTACGCCATGTCATTGCTTTATTTTAAGATGCATGGCAACCTGCTTGCTGCGAAGCCTGGCAACACACAAGACGGCTTCCTCCAGTTGGATGGGAGGCGCCTAACTGTCATCAAGCAGGTGTTTAGGGAGTTCAGCTCTATTCCTCTGACTGCAAACAACTGTACTGTGGGACCTTACATATGCCACTTAGCATTCGCACAGTTCAAAATTCATTAGGGGCCTGCCAGTCTGGGCCAGGGGTACAGCATCTGCTGCTAGGTTCTAATCTTCATGTCGTCAATGGCTCTGATCAAACACTGCAGGTGTTTGTCCCTCTTCACAATTAGGAGGGGACTTGAGGCTCTCTATTTTTTTTTTCCCCCTTTCATTCTTCTTCTTATTCTTCATCTTCTTCTCCTGCTTTCTCCCCTCCCCTTTTCAGAGGTTGCATCTGTCTGTGTGTCTAAAGATAGAGGTGGTCAAAAATAAACCAGGCTCTATGGAGATGATTGAAAATTGATGGCTGAGGATAAAGTGAAGATGTGATTGCAGAGCTGATATGAGCCACCATCAGAGCTGGAGTGCCGAGCGCTCAGGCTGGGGGTTTTTCCTGCAGTGTGTGTGTGCACGTCTCCTGCTCTCTCCTGGGGTGTGTGGTTGCAGGCAGCGGCTGTCAGCGGAGCAGGAGAGAGACAGACACATTGGGGAAAAGGGGAAAGCATGGCTGAGAGGCTGCCTACCTTTACATGCGCGCTCACTACGGCTTTCTCGCATTCAAAGGCTGCACCGGAATATAAAAGCCGTTTTTTGTTTGTGCACCGTTCTTTATCTAGGCTATTCATATCAAAGTTTTAACAAGCGACGACAGCCTTCCCTCATAAGGCGTGCTTGGAAATGGACATCCATTTCTCTTGTTGTGCCGTCACAGAAACTAGATTTCCTTCCTTTTGCTTCATTTTTCCCACTTTGAGACCTGGCACATGGGCTGCCTGTCGATGTACGGCATGCGAAACATACGTCTCAGGCGAACAAACATATGCAAAGGAGTTAACATGCAGGCAAGTTACTGACACGCAGCACGTTAGGAGCAGTAACGCAGAGGAAACGTGTGGGAGAGATTGTGCAGATGGAACGCGTCCGTTATCACCCCTGCAGATGCGTTCTGTAAAGATGCCAATTTATAAAGATGCTAAAGTTACAGTACAGAGTGCTGATGAACATTAAATACAATATGCAGAAGCATACTCTAGTGCACCAAGACTGGGACAAATTAGGCCTTTATGTGAGGGCTTTGCTGCATTAAAATTGAGTTCTGCTTACCAGGATTTGTTGAGGGACTGACAATTTCAATGTTTTTTCAAGTTAAGAGGATACTCCATTTTTCAGTCTTGTCAGCCTTTATCTCTGCAAACATAAAAATCCCTATACAAAAAAGCAGAAAATTAGCTATTGATTTTCCGCTCTCTCTCTTTTTTTCTTACCCACCACTTTTCCCCCCACAGCATTGTCATTCTAGAGTCTAATTGAAGGTCAGTGTAGGTTTCCTTGTCAAAGTCTGCTTCCTGCCAGTCAACTCAGCATTCAGCAACAAATTACCTTAGTTTAAGCACTGTGCCGTTTCACAAAATACACAATTTTGGAGAGTGATACAGCTCTGTCTTGAGAGAGCAATCAAAAGTAATTCCTGGTGTTTTCACATTGCAGGTGTTTTCGTTCTTCTTTTTCTAACTCTTGTATATGAAGCATGTCCGTGAACAGGTCTTAGAATCTGTCAAGAATCATTGTTGTGAAATGATGTCACATTTCAATAGTGTGAGGATGCCTGGAAACTGCTCACAAATGACCCTGCATAACACATGCATAAACATTGAGTTACATATTGATTTAATGACACTTGAATGTTGCCAGTAATCAAAAGATGAGATGGTAACTAAATAAAGTAAATAGCATAGCCTTCAAAATGGGGACTTATATATGTATAATAATGCTATGAAGCTTCATTTCAAAGTAATGGAACTTAAAGTCAAGAACGCCATATATCTTGATTTCTATGGCAGATCCTTGAATCTTAAGTGATCATTTTAACACACACATATATGTACTTAGGCATATAAATGTACCTAAGCATCAAAAGTTAAAATACAATTGTAAATTTTATTACATTACTTTTTTTTTGTGAACAATTTCTGGAGGGCATGTACTTTAACTGAAGTAGAAATATATGTTTCTAACTAGGCCTCTGCATTACGTTGTTTGGGAGTGATGCTTCATAACACTGTTATAAATGGAAAAAAAATGTCTATGTATGTCGCTTTAGTTTAAAGCCTCTTATGTCAAACCCATGTTTTTCACTTCATAAGGCATGATATGTCAACTTGCAATTACTAGATGTTTATAAATGCGCAACTGATGCTTCAAAAATATCAATTTCAATGCTTGAACATGTGTAATGAATCGTTATGTAGCCCTCAAATAAAGTGTTACCCAAATATAGTTTACAATTGAAAATGTAACCCTATTAGATTGAATAACATGATGTTTGTTTATTTAGTTATAAATTTATTTATTTATATAGCACATTTAAAAGACAACACGTGGGAGCCAAAGCGCTGCACAATAAAAATGATCTAACCTAAAAGACCAATTTTGGTAATTGCAAGTTTTTACAAAAAAACAAAAAAAAAAAATGGTGTTTTGATGTGTGAGTCTGGTAAACAGTGCCATTCCAACTCATTTAACTGTACCTGCACAACAAACAGAGGGTCAGAGTAGCAGGTCCAGGATACATTCTCTGCTATTCAGATAAGCACTGACAAACAACCAGACAGTAAAGTTAGCTTTGTTTTTTCATATATGACTGCGCATAATTCATGGTGGGCTCAAAGGAAATGAAAATAGCCTGTCTTTGCTGTGCACTCAAAAGCACTTCCCCCATTACTTATCTATTAGTTTTATCATTACATTCATTTTTATGAACTTGAAGCTTTTGACGAGAGTGTGCATTAGACTGAATTCTGTCACATCACTCACTGCCAAGAAAACACTGTTTAAGGATATTATATGGCATAATGCAGCTTCTGGCACCCGCACTGAGAGGCTATGCCAAACTCCTCCTTGTAAAGTGGAGCAGTATTTTTCATTACAAAGTACTCCACAGAGGACGGGCAGATGTGTTCCATGCCCTGCGAGACTGTTGCTAATACCAAGAAGCAGGCAATCAATGGAGGAGAGTAGCCACTGCGTGACAGTGCCAAGCGGGCTGGGGAGTACAGGCGTGAGTGCAAGTGGGCTTTCCACAGGGGGAAATCTGGTGAAGCAGACAAGAACAGGCAAAGCAGTTGGTGTAGAGCTCAGAGAGCGAGGGAAAAAAAAAATGTCCAGAAGTCCTGGCACCCAAGCTTCAAGCATAACTGTCAGGGTTTTGAGCTACTCTCCAGCACTGCACCTTAAAATTCATAGCTAAACCATTGGGACAGTACCTGCAGTACATAGGAAAAAAGGGAGAAAAAAGCAGTACTCTGTACTTGGTGTGTGCCCTCGGTCCTGGACTATTTCCCCAAGCAATTATTGTTACTGTTCTCTAACAACAAACATAGATGGTGTATATGTATATAAATATATATATATATATATATATATATATATATATATATATATATATATATATATATA
>JAILXH010285033.1:26497-39928 GCA_023558415.1 Piaractus mesopotamicus | reverse complement strand
GTTATAAAGTGGAATAAGACAACCAATTATTTCTGACCATGCATGGTGGACCAGTAGTCCATACTACTCATGAAACGTCCTGAATTGGGGAATCTGATGTGGTAAATGCTTTTGCCATTTTACATGTGCTGTTCTGTGGAATTTGTCTGGAAACTCTGCAAGTGCTACATTGTAAATCGTGTTTGTTGACAGTCCTAATGACCGTCTCAAATGTTGTCAGATGGCCTGCTGGACTGCATGGACCCAGACTGCTGCTTGCAGGCCTCGTGCCACACCACCTCTCTCTGTGTGGGCTCTCCGGACCCTCTGGACATCATCCAAGAGACGCAGATCTCCTCCAGCCCAAGCAACCTGCAGTCCTTCTACCAGCGTGTGCGTTTCCTGGTGGGCCGAGATAGCACCCACGTCATCCCCGGGGCCAACCCCTTCGAGGGAAGGTGAGTGATGGCTTTATGGTGGTCTACTAAGTGGCACAGAAGTCTTTCTAGGGCTGAGTCCGTCTATTCAGTGGCCATCTTGGCAGTGCCCCCGGGCATATCTCTTTGAATGAGAAGGGACCAATGAATCCAAAACTATAGCCCGTCACATAGGTTATAGTGTTTGGCTCAGATAACACACAAAAATGTGTTTTTTCAGCATGTTCTGGCTACTGCGCTTGTGCATATCTGCACAACGAGGGACAGCGTTTCCTGCTTACAAGCCAGTTGGCTCATTTTATTGAAGAGTGGGACTTTCTCTGTAAAGAGGCGCCATGTTAAGTGTTACAGCTTTCCCATTAATTTTCTAACCAGTGACCTGTCCCTTCCCTTATAACGTCTCTGGTGACACTTACCTGCACACCAGTAGATGGAGCCTAACTAAAAAATCAACATATCAGCAGTATGAGATTATTTCACATTTGAGTCAAGCGGTAGTAAAACTGCTTGTTTCTAAAAAATGCAAGAACGTTCGTTGCAAAATCCGTGATGTCAGTATTTCAAAGGGAGGCTTGACCAGCAACTACTTCAATACATCAAATTGAATTAAGGTTTTAAAGCTTTTAAACCATGCCAGAGAGAACAGGGACTTTTGTAGCTCTACAATCATTTAGTTTTGAAATAACCACACCCAAAACTTCACCTCCTCTTCATCCTAAGCCCTATAAATCCTCTTTTCTACCTTCAGTTTCCCATGACAAAATTTTGCACCCCTCCACCACCTCCTCATCTCTTCCCTCACTCAGTTGCTGGGTGACAGGGGGTCCAGCTTCCCGTGCTCAGTAGTAGGCCCTAGAACTCGAGCTGCTCAAAGTTACCCTTCTTTGCCTCGAGCTGAATTTGGGGAGTGGTCTACATGTACAAATGGGAAGTCATCCAACCATTAAATGTGTTTTTTTTTTGTTTTTTTTGTTTTTTTAACCAAAATAAAGTATTTAAAATGTGGAATGGTATAAATAGCAGGATTTATGGGTACCTATTGAGTTGTCAGATTAGACAGAGTAAGGATTGGTATCAGCGCTCAGTTTTGGCAGATACTTGAGGATCAGGTATCAGTATCAGAAGGAAAAAAGTGGTATCACTGCATCCCTACTAAACTTTAGGAAGCAAAGATGTCTTTGTTTATCAGCTGCTGTGGATTAAGGAGGAAATTGCATAAATTGGATGTTTCGCCAAACTTTCAGTTAAAATACAATACAGCACAGTGATGCACTAGTTATACTGTATGTGCAGGTGATTCTTCAGAGCCGCTGTGTCGTATCTCCCAAGGCATGTTGTGTTTTTCTTCTGCGAAGATGTCAGCATTCTGTTATTTTTAGTCCATTTGGATGATCAGCTGAGGAATTGTGCATGAGATCACGGGAGCAGAGCAACAACACAAGCTTCTCATATTCATGAATACAGTGAGTAGTGGCATGTCGCAATGCCTTTGAGTCGAACTCCCATAGGCACCTGGGGCACAGGGTCCCGGCCACGCTCTTTCGTATCGGAGAGACACAATCGCTATCGTTGCATCCCGTGTGGTTTCTTCGAGTCTCCGTGCCATTGTCTCGTTCTCTTTTCATCTTTTAAACTCTAGTGAGATCCTTTTGGCACTTGCTTGTGAGTCTCCCTCACCCTCTTCTCTCTCTCTCTCTCTCTCTCGTGCTTTTCCTAAGCTCATTTAAGAGTAGCACAATAGGCAGAAACACAAATAAGAAAAGAAATGCAGCTTCTTTTTGAAATCTCATGGACACACAAACACACATGCGTACACATACTCCAACCCTCCTTGTTCTCTTTTATCAAAGCGCAGAAGAAACGCCAAAGCCGGAAATGCGGAGGAAAAAAAGGGGAAGCATCAAAAGAACATCTATCTGGTTCACATGGTGGATGCTTCTAATGGCCTGACGTTTTGATTCCTGTCTCCTTAAGGCTGAGGCGTAATGTGCTGGAGAGGCCTCAGATTCAGAGCATCATATTTTTAGGCTTTTGCACTTTGGTCCTGAAGCAGAAATGTGATGTTTCAAGAGGCTTTGGATCATAGCAGGATCATACCACCCCCCGCCTTGTGCTGTAATTTGTGGGAGCATCTTCGGAGTGCGCGTTTGTTGCGCTGGGCAGAGTCTTAAAGCTGAGAGGCTTCTGCTTTGTGCCTCAGTGCCTCCGGCTATTCCAATCTCCCTCTTTTCTGATCCACGCCATCCCTAATGACGCTTTGATCACTTCAAAGCCTGAGCCACTGGTCTCCTTCCACAGCTCCCGCTCCAACTTCTGCGGCCTTTCAGGCTAAGCCTTCCTCCCTTTTGCACCATGTGAAGAACTTTAACAAGCCATTGCGTCCTCGGCCCGCTAATGTCAAGATGTCTGATGCATATAACCTTCTGAATAAGAAAAGCAAGAAGACGGAGGAGAAGAAGAAGACAGGGTCTGATAGTGCCTTTTGTGGACGTGTCAGTGGACACTCATGGACTGCACTCCGAATACGAGGTGACATTTTCCAGAGGTGACATTTTTGTGACATTCAATAGAAACTCCTCAGTGTTTCACAATCCCCACTTCATTATTCTGAGAAGGGGGTGCTACCGATCCTCCATCTTTTTCCCAAGGAAAAAAAAAGGCATAAATAAATAAAACTTGAGACTCCAGCTACGAGCCGCAAGAGCCCGAGCCCACGGCTTACCTAAAAATATCAGCCATTATATATTATTCATCAACGCTATTCGTTCCTCCAGCCACTGACAGATATGAGAGGGCTTGGCAGTGGCTCTCAGACCCAGATGGGGCACTCAGGGCGCAGGGACGTGACAGTGGGACACAACCCCCGGCCGTCACCTGATCAGGCCCTCTCTATTGATCCTGTACCCATTTGTCCATGTCAGAGTGCTCTTTCCTGACGTGTCCCACCACTAAAAAGCGTCTGAGGTGTTGCGTGTTAAAGCCACCGTGCTTTTAATGGGACACCCAATACACCAGGCTACATCTTAGCTCTGTGTTGGACTGGATGGGGAATAGTGCCACACGTTATTTTATGCCTGTATTTTAGGCCACTTGTTTTATGTTGTATGTGCTTACATACATATAAACATAGCGATGTGCGCTACCGTAACCCTGCATTGTGCTGGATAGTAATAACAAAAAATTGAGCATCCCAATATTTTTCAAATACATCACAGCATTTGATGGTATTTAACTTTGTTGTAATAAAGTTTTCAGTACTGTTTTGTTTTCATCTGGCTGTTGTATTCTGTTTGTTCTTAAACATACACCAGAAAGAACCTTACTCAGTGTTGTAAATGTTAACCTGACAGAAAGCACAATTGCATGAATAAATTACTGTATGTTTAGTTTTTATGCATTTTGAACTGTTCTTACAAAACAATCTCGAACATCTTGCAAAATGCATACAGTACTGTCTAAAGGTCCCAGACCACCCTTCATTAAGTCATTTGTTTTTTCAGCAACAGGAAAAAACATATATAACAGGAAATTACACAGAAGTCTCAACAACTAAATACAATTTCAGATTTTTCAGTGTTTTGTGTGTCCACCCCTTACCCCGGAGAACTTACATTCTTTTTAGGAGACTTACTTTCAGTGTTTCAAAGAAATCTGCAGGGATATTTTTCCACATTTTCAAAGTTCAGTTTGAGAAGTTGGTTGCGTTTTGGCTTGTTACAGTTGAAGTAATCCAAACACATTCAGTGGATTTTACTTATTTTTCTTTGATTTTTCTCTCTCTTATTCAAGCAGATTATTTTATCCAGTTGCATAATACGTAATACATACTAATTGCATAATATGTAATACTTACATGTAATCTCTTCAGCCATATTATATACTTAATGGCTGTTTTAACTGGAAATTGAATAAGTGGTGGATTAATAAAAGAGTGCTCTCTGATTTTGGCACAGTTCTGTACATTGCAGTTATCTTTATGTTTTCGTCGATGCCACTAACTCTAAATATCAACATTGTTGGTTGAGTAATGCTAGAATATCTATATAGATGATCTGTCTCCTACTTTTCTAAATTTCCTCTCTGATAGTTCCTAAATTTGTGATTGTTTGCTACATCCATGTGCTCTTGGCACCGTATGCCATCATTTGGAAATGGAAGAGGAGGAAGATAGTGATGACTATTTCATTCCTCTTCATTTAGCTGATTTAGAAGGCTGGCATGTGCTCTTGGAAAACAGGAAAGCTCTGTTGCACAGTAATGCAGTTCTAATGAGGAACTGAGTATGCTGTATTTGTTCTTTTTCATGTGCTTTGAAAATAAATGGCTGATGTAATGATGATGCCAGTGCTGATTAGGGAAGATTCCTAGTTTTGTAAAAACAGATCTATGCTTCTGATATGATTTGATAAGACTTTTTTCTTTTATCTCAGATGCTGAGGTGTCTTTGGGAACATATATCTAGTGTACTGTCTATTTCCTGGCACTATAAAAAGGTCTGAAAGCTTTAAGGTGTTAAACCTTTAACATCCATATTTCAGCTGTGTTCAATTTTGAGCAAATGTGGGCCAAAATTGGCGCTGTTGTTAAACACTCCCTAACTAGCATTTCAAATATGAAGTCACAAGATTAACAATGTAAGAAAGAAGTGGTAATCCCACTTTAGTCAAAGTCAAGTCTGAGATCAAGGCTGATCTCGGAGGCAGTTTATTCTCTTTGAAATAACAAGGCTGTCAGCACATTCCCCCACGCATTGTTTCAGTGCGTTTTAACTGCTGTTGAAATGTGTCATTATTTTACTCATTAGCACCAGTGGAAAGCTCAGCATCTCTCAATTTTCCTCTAAAACACCAAGTGGAGATGTATACAGTCTCTTTTTGCACTGGTAAACTTCTACATAAGTGAACCCTCCAGATTCCTGCAGGTCTGGAAGTGTTCTACTCCTCTCTCCTTCTTTCTGTTTCTCACTATTCCTGTTCTGTTTAATGACAATGTTTAAACAGTTTGTTAAGGCTGTAATCAGTCAGATCTGCTCACGTTCCACTTTTGTCCCAAAAAGAGAGGGGAAAAAAATGGGACGGATACACTCTAATAACAGTTCACTAAAACAAACAGCCAGCATCAATGATCAGCCACAGGCTAACAGAGTCACATCTTGTTCCTTTCTTTTTACTTGTTATTGCACCACTAGCCCTTGGTGGGCAGGTTGGAGCGTTGTGCGTTTGGAGCACTGCCTCTGCTAACTTTGTTTACGGAGAGGCGAGGCTAAGCCAAGGACGGCTGAAGGAGAGAGGCAGCCTAAATTAGCATAAAGCAGGGCTCCATGGGAGCAGGATATTGTTGGGTGAATGATCTTGCCTGCAGTAAGGACAGGATGAGGGCAGCCTCTTACACACCAGTGTTAATTGTTTCCGCTACGTGGCAAATGTTTAAGACCTAACGCATAGGAACGGGTCCACTGTCTAATCATTCTTCAGCAAGAGCACTTAATTAAAAAAAAGCTTGCTACACACTTTTTTTTTTTACTTTTTATGTTAGATTGTTAACTTGTGGGATGTTCTTATCATATTAGCAAATTGGCCACTTTATTAGAAACACCTACCTAGTTAGAGACTAGGGCTGTCAAAATATAGAAATGTAGAAAACATTCAGTAGAATGTTTAAAGCCTCTGCTGTGGCATCTAGTATGTTCCAGGCCAATGACCACAGACAGTAACTACCAAATGGAAGGAAGAACATGCTGTTGCTGACCTTAAATTATATGTATTTTTTTTTTTTTGCTTTATTAGAATTTTATGGGGTTTTACATACCATGGGGTCATTTGCAGCTCAGTCATTCTGACAAAAAGTGATATGTTAACACTAAGGGGCAAAAATGTGCTCATATGAAGTAACCAATGATTTGGGTCAGATGGCTTCTCAGACTTTTCTGACAAGCCAGCGTTCTAAATGTGTACCCTTTAAAGCATAATAAATGAACAGTCACTTTATATTTATGGCATTGAAGCTGTGTAGCTAAGCTACAACACAGCTACTGCAGCCACCCACACTACTCACAGAGTCACTACAGTCGATGTCCTCATGTTTTCAGCTCAGCCTTTCTTTAGCTTATAATAACAGTGGGACATCACTGGTGTGAGGATTTTGTGCAAAAGTTCTTCTCAAAGACAAAATTGGCCTATGTGCCTTTTTTTTTTTTTAAACCGCCTTACAAATTGCAGATTTTTGGGTCGCTTGATAATTTATGCTGATTGCCCTCTGGTGGAGGAGACATAACATTGACTTGGAAATCTGGCGTTAACATCAGTTAGCCATGATGTGGCAGTATAACTGATGTGTGTAACACATGCCAATATGTCTCTATCATGGCAGAGTCACTGATGTGTTCAGACTGATCCACCACCAAAACAATATCCAGTCAACAGTTGCCCTGTGGTCAGAAACTGACCAACAGTGGGGTAGAGGTGGCCAATAAATGTTGCATGATGTGTACAATGATGTATTGTACACCTATATAGTGGGCCTATAAGGGAGTTGGAGCTCATAAAGTGGCGAGGGAGTACACAATAGGGTTTCTAAAAAAAAAAAAAAAAAAGTGTATGCTCAGTGCGATTCACTGCTTTGCATGTTGCACAAGATGTACAGTACCGGTCAAAAGTTTGCAGCTTATTGACTGTATATTGTGTAATGTATAATGAATATATTGCATGATCTTATAGATATTTTGATATAAAAGCTTATGCTTCAGTGCTTGGCTGTTTCTAAAGCAAATTCAAATAGTGAATGTGCTGCTTATGTATGAATTTCATTCTATTACAAATTTTTAAAATACAGTCAAAGACCACCCTTTATTTCCAGTGGCCGTTAAGTAAAAGCTATTCATTTTTCAGGAGATATTTCTGAGGAGATTATATAAGACTATCCGTTTACAGGGGAAAAGTATAATAACTGAAAACAGGAGTTTCCAAAGATGGAGTTCAAGAAGTGATTAAATGATACAGAGAAAATAGTACTTGTAAGAGCCATGCACGGTGGTAGAATACCAAAACTGTGACCATCAGATGAACAGTATTTAAAACTTTCATCTTTGAGAGAGAGGAGAAAATCAAGTTCTACCCTTGCTTCAGATCTGAAAACATCCACAAGTGCACCACTTATACTTAACGGCCTCTTTTATTGGTATTTAAAAAAATGAAGGGTGGTCACTGGACTTTTATACTGTACTGTACATTGTTTTGAAAACACATAGTTTTCAGCAGTAAGCTAGAGCTCGGCATATGTGGAGATACTACAAGTCTGTTGGAAAAAATCCCAGATGGCTCCTCATGAAACTGCTGAGAGAATGCCATGAGTGTACGAAACTGTCCTCAAGGCTGCTTAAAAAATTCTAAAAGATAGTTTGAATTATTTAACACTTTGTGGTCACTGTGTTATTCTGTATGTCTTATTTACATAGTATTAATGTCTTTAATATTCTAAAATGTGGAATATGCAAGGTAAAAACATAATAATGTACAAACAAGGCTTAAAGGATCTCTTTGTGTGCTGCATGTTTACTTCCTAAATGTCTTATGAAGTCTCCTGTAAGCTCTACTTTGTGTGACATTGGACTTCATAAGTCTTGTATCATGCTGTTAATCCTCTTGGTGTGAGTTCAGGACTGTTTGAAATTGTGTTTGATTGATTCACTAATATTGATTTGTAAGTGTCTGCTCTGCCAAAGTAACCGATAGCATCTTCAAAGTGTGAGATCATTTCCAACTCCACTGGAGTGGCTGAACACACCACCGCAGCACCTCACTGTTGTTCTCCCTCCTCCGAGCAGTTCCCCGTTTTAATTAGGATGAAAGTGTAAAGAATTCTCTGTGAAGTCCTTTTTTTTCTTCTCATTATCTTTTTTTCTTTTAAGGCAGGGAACCCCACTGCGGCCTCCTCAGAGCTGTCGGTTGGGTTTAATTCATTATTTAAGTAATTGGAAATTGGGTCACGTGAGGTGAATTGTGCCATTGTGTGATGTGTGTGGTATTACATGGCAGAAATGAGGGCTGACACGTCAGCTTTGTTATGTCGTCTCTCTCTCTAGTCACGCCTGCGTCATCCGAGGACAAGTGGTGACCTCTGACGGGACACCACTGGTTGGAGTGAACATCAGCTTCATCAACAACCCAGCATATGGATACACCATCACCAGACAGGACGGCAGGTATGCTGCTCTACACGCGCACACACACACACACGCACATGAGGAGTCAGGACCAAGTATTATGTAAATTATTTAGCGCTTTCTTTGCTGTTTCAGCTACTCCAGCTTAACCTTTTTTCACCATAGCCATAAAATGCTGTTTCTGCTTGTTCTGGGGGAGGTGTATCAGTTGTACTATACAATATTTTTTTCTTCACCAACTTTGAGGGAATATATTTTGATGAAAATCCATATGATTTACAAGACTGTCTCATAAGTGATCGAGCAAGTCAACATTCATAAGTGTTTTTATTATGTTCTTTTTTCATTGTGGCCACTATAAACTAATTTTTGGTGTGAAGAAAGCTGCAGTTGTGCTGTCCATTTTTTCTTGGCATGGCTGTTTTTGTGGAGAGGTGTGAATTGTTTTCACGGCTGCAGGTTCTCACCCCTCCCCTTTCAACCCTCATTGCTCATCAGCAGCTCAACACAGAGTCACAACATTTCACACACAGAGAGACAGCTGCATCACATTTAATCTGATAACAGAGTTATGGGGAAACATATTTTGTTTAATTATAATAAGTAAAAATAGCCAAATTTATTTCCAGTCTGCCTGCTGGGGGCTCCTGCACGAAGTGGCTACAATGTAGACCCCACAGTGACAGTGTCCTTTTTACTCTTAGAAATAATGTGTCACAACGAAAGCATGTTGTAATGCCTTTGTTGTTATCATTGTTGTTGCTTCTGTAAAGTGACTTTGGATATGAGAAAGATTAAACTTGCCATCTCCATTTAATAACAATAATAATAGTAAGAAGAAGAAGAATATTTTACTCATAGCTCATTGAAACAAGCATGGAAATCCTGTCATTTTTCAGTCCTGACTTTGTGTCTGAGTAGGAGATATTTAATGATTTAGGTTGGTGAAAAGTCATTGTTGCCTGTCCAGTCAGTAAAAATCATTCTTTTCCCATTGTTTTTACCCAATGGTAAAATCATTCATTTTACCATTGTTTGACATCAAAGCAAACAGGAAAAAGCCCAAAGTGCTGACTTACATTTGGACTTTAAATCAAATGTAAATGTAATGAATTGCATAACCGTGTAACAAACTTTGTAATTACATAATTGGAGTGTAATCGTATAGTATTAAATAACAATAACTAGAGTTGATTGCAGCATTCCTCCCTCCTTTCTAACATGTTTTTCTTATTCAACACTGATCCACCTCTCGGATCTCATTCATCTTTCTTTTCTCCCTCTCTTTCTGGCTCTTTTTTGCTCCGAGTTTAGATGTTATCCTTCTGCTCGCTCTCTAATGCTCCACTCTTTCTCTCTCACTGCCCTGAGCTGATCATTCCTCCCTGCTGCTCTCTCCATCCCACACATTTACTGTCCTCCCTCCCTGCACCTTACTCTCTCCCTCTCTCTATTTTGTTCCCTCTTCTTTTCTCCCTTTGTGACTGTAAACACTCGTCTTTCCCTCCCTCTCCCTCCCCAACACACTCACTCTCATTCTGCTCTTTTTTCTTCTCCATCACTCTGTCTGTAAACACTCCTATATCTCTCTCTGCCTCTCCCTCTCTCACTCTATGCCTCTCTCTCTCTCTGTCCCCCCCCCTCTCTCTGTCTCTCTCTTTCTCTCTGCCTCTCTCTCTCTCTTTGTGTCTCTCACTCTTTCGTGTAAACATGCTCTCTCTCACTCTGCTCTGTACTGAACCCTGGCGAAACATGCTCAGCGCGGCGTGAAATCACAAACGCACCTGTTCAGCCACTTAGAAACGGGGGAAGGCTGTCTCCACTCGTTTTTATGATGTGTTCTTTATTGTCCCTGCACCTCCATTTCGCCCATGTCCCCTGACTCCACCACTCCAGAAAAGCTTCTTCTGCCTCCTGACCATCAACTAAGACTCATACTGATCATTTATGAAGAAACAGTTTAACATAAATCTGGGGAAGGATAACCTTAATATATTAGTTAAATTTAACATTTATACCCTTTTGCTTAGCCACTGCAAATTCCAATTAACTCCTAGAAGTTGCATCAGCATTAGCAAAAGCATGGTGTAAATTTGTGCTAGTTACTGCTCTTTGGAACAAGTGGAGAAATTCTGTCGAAAGTGTGAATTCTGCATTTTTAGTCGATACTACATTTGTGTTTATAAGGAGACAAGAATTATGAGTATGGTTATCAAAAATGCAGCATGGTATGAATTAATTGTGTGTACAGTCTTGTTTTTTTTTTGGAAAGTAAAAACATTATTTACAGTTCTGGAGTTTGTTATTCTTTGCTTAACAGTTTATTCCAAATTATTTGGCAATGCACATTTGAACACGTCCATATAAATGTGAACGTAATTGATTTCTGAACTAACAGTGTCATTAATTCTGTGCATAATTCTGAATATAGGAAAATAACACTGTCAGTTTTAGTATGGAAGTTTCACTTTTCAGTCTCAGGTATGTTTCAAGGTAAATATAATCCGGTTACATAACTCACTGTATAATTACTTATGTAATTATGTAATTACATGCAAGACAACAGTAATAACTCTTTGAAGGGTTAATGCCTCCTTTGTAGCTGCAGGCATGTCCTGCAGGGTTGTAGAATGCCTTTGATTTGTGAAATATGTGAGTCATGTGTACATCCTCAATTCCCTGATGGGGACATGAAAGTAATGAGTCACCCACCGCGTCAGTAATCACACTGCAGGCACCGTGGCTGGTCCAAGCCGCGCCGATCGTTCGTGTACTGACCTAATCCACAGATCCAGTTAACCCCTTTTGCGTTAGACCTGCTGTCCCTGTGAAATCCTGAGCAGAAGGCTTGGTGCTGTGGAGAATTATAGTGTGTGTCATCAGAGCCTGAGGTGCTTCTCCTGATTGATAACGGCCTTATCGATCAGCCTCAGCCTGTAGGTGTGCAATTTGTGTGTGCATGTGGCTGACTGGCCTTTGTGTGAGTGGCCCACACTGACTGGTGATTGGTGCAGGATTTGGAGCAGCATGAAAGCATAGACTTTGCCACTAGTGCTGCACAGTATGGACAAAATTGTAAATTGCAGTTATATTGCTGTATATTGTTGTTGCATTTTGACTTGCAGTATATTAAGCCTGTCACCAGCAACAACAAAAGCATAGTGTAATTTAGAACTATTTCACACAGTATTACTACTCATAGCTCTTGAGAACAAATTCTGGCAGTGTGGATTTGGAACTTTCAAAGAGGGGGAGGGGGGCTGTGACAATATTTTTAGAATTATTGTGATAAATCACATCACAATATACTTTTGCCAGTGAATGGATGTCATTAGTACTTAAACAACATGGGTCAGCTGCTTGCACCTTTACCTATTTTTTTGGATTTCATGCAGTATATGTTCCAGCTTATCGAATACAACATTTTGTGATATGTATTGTGCATTGTGAAAATACGTTGTGGTATGTTATATTTTGGCTATTTTGCCCACCCCTACTTTCAATTGATACCACATTTGTGGTCATAAGTAGAACATGAAATCTTGGACAATCACGTACAGACTTGTTTTGCAGAAAAAAAAAATCCATCCTTTGCATTTTTGCCACTTTTCATTGCTTGAAACAAACTGAAAAAGTGTAAAAGTGAAAAAGAAGTGTAGAACCAATCAAGCCACAACTTGATATGTAATAAATATGTAATTACATTTGAATAGAATTACAAAATATAAGTAGTAAGAGTTAAAAGCATTATTAAAGCTTAGTTGTGGTATTTTAGGATGATCTGGATGAGCATAACACACAAAAAAGGATGTTTTAGAGAAGTAATTTGTTTATTTGCGCTTTCTGCATTGTCAGTATTGTGAAGGGCAGAGAGTGATGACTACTCACACACTCACACTCAGTCCTATTTTACCAAGGGTACCACAGCAAGGGCACAGCAGACCTTTGTTTACAGACTTGGCCATTGAGCGCTATGCATTAGAGTAGGTCTGCAGGGATATTCAGTTGAATTAATGTCCAGGCAGCATGAGGGCTGGCTGCAGACTCACTGTGTAACTCCTGCAGCCTGCATGGACACACTGTCCCAATACATTCCCCAAGGGCCCTAACATCACCTACTGGCTAATGGCTTGTTAAGAAAAGCAGTTGCAGGTGTTCGGGATGTGTAGCTGGATTAGTGTGTGCCTGTTTCTGCCTGAGTGTGCGCATTCATTTCTATCTGTTGAGAGAATTCACGCTGTGCTATTGTCCCCGTATACTCTGTTCTCCAAACAGTTCCCACTCCCAAACACTGGCATCTGTGTTTTTTAGACAAACACTGGCAAAAGCTGCAGTCAAATTGAACACAGAAAAAAATGAAAAAGCCATTCACTTGAATGAGAACGGATGTGGGACTGTGAAAATGGTATCCCATTCCAGTAGAGGTTAATTTGGCCTTGCCGTTTATCTAACTCTGCTAATTGGCAAATCCTGGAAGCATGTGCTGGTAGAAAAACAAGTGGGCAGGCTGTGGTTTCTTTTTTCTAAAATAGGCATCACAATTACCTTATATGAAAATGAGAGCCTGAAATGGGTACACAAGCTTATCAGCTATCTTGCTTTATAGCTAGTCGATGCTTAGTAGCTCCCAACTGACGACCAACACAGCTCAAGGTCAGGTGAACAAACATTACCCAGCCCTGCCCTCTAAAGGTGTTAAAGCACCTTTTCATAAGAACCATGATGTGCCTTAATAAACGCATTTCATGCTTTCTTTTATTTTCATAAATTGATCCTCAAAGGATGAAAATGCACCCAATTAAATTCTACTTGTTGTGATATCAACATAGAATTGCAAAAGCTAACCAGTCTGGA
>JAILXH010285033.1:13205-26129 GCA_023558415.1 Piaractus mesopotamicus | reverse complement strand
AAAAAAAAAAAAAAAAAAATCTACTCATTACAGTTGCAGGACTGTCCATTCATTCAAAAGAAACTAAGTAGTTTAACTGTACACTGAACCCAGAACATGCTGATATTGCCCATAATTTCCTGATTTTTGCTCAATTTCTGTACAGCAAGTAGTCAGTTGGAGCTGGTTGTGGCACTGTAGAACTTTTAAAGTTCTGTTAGATCCCATGTGTCAAACGCAAGGCCCGCGGGCCAGATCAGGCCTGTGGCACAATCCAATCCATCCCTCAAAGTTATTTTGATTTTCTATTAATATTAGTCAATTTCACAGTGAGCTGCACTACAATCCCCAGTATGCACTGCAACATAATTTGCACTGAAACCGCCCACCCCACCCCTGCAACACTCTATGGGACAGCAGATTTCTACCAAAATGCGCACATCGTATCACTGCTAGCTGTGTTTCAGCTGCAGTTGAACCAACGTAAACATTATAAACACTATAAACACTCAGCAGCTCAGAAGCTGCGTTAATGAATTTGCAGCAAAAAAAAAATAAATGTCAGGTGTGTTGATCAAGCACACAGGTAGGTTTAAAAGACCTACATCCTAAAGACATTTAAAGATATTTAACAGTTATCTGTAGCTAATGTAACCCTTATATCAAGTAATCAGTAGACTCTGAGTGGGAATATGTTATCTGAAGTAACATCGCAGCTGTGATTTGGTTACATGCAAAACTCAAAAAAACAGTTGAAAGTGAGCACTTAAAGTTGCACAACATGACCAGCGCTGCCTGATTGTCAACACTTTGGCAAAACTGAGGCGAAGTGTGATATCATTAGCAGGTTAAAGTTTGTGCTGAGGGCTGCATAGTATGAGGCCGTCAAAATTATGAGGACCTTTTTTCTTGCTTACAGTTCTCAGTTAAGTGTAAAAATGTACCTGCAATAAGTTGACATAAGCAGTTATTTACTAACAGTTTTGGTATACTTTTCAGCAATCAGTTTCATGTTCATCAAAGTGTCATCCTTGATATGAAGAGTGTTATGTCTAAACTATTGTTAAAAGCACATATTGATTATGTTTTGGTCTCAAGGTGCTTTGTACAGCTAAAAGGTTTGAGTGCTGTGACACTGACATCACAACAAGGGAATAAAACGGGTGGGCTTTGGCATAATTCCTAAGGTAGAATTCTCACAGATATTGCCGCACATATTTTCATGTGAAGTATTTGTTTTCCTCAAAATAAATCTGGTTGGTCAATGACATGCAAACCAACAAGAGAAGTGCCAATTTGTAAAGAAAAGTGTTAAAAAAAAGCTTTTTGGCCCCAAACTTTTGATGGGCAGTGTACATTGTACAGCATAACTGTGCACTGTAAGAGGTCATCTGAAGGGTCATGCAGATTGATTGAGGCTAAATTAATTTGCTGTAAGAGCCTCATATAATTTTTTTTATATGCAGCAAAATCCCAATTGCTGCATTAACACCTACAAGTCCAGCTGGACACAAATGTGCGCTGTGTACTTTTCTCTGTTGATTTGTAGACTGCGCTTCTTTAATCTCCTGTCTTTTTTGTTGGCATGTTCTTAGAGAGGCTTTTAGATATGCTGATTGACAGTTTAATTCTCTCAGCTCTCCTTATAAACGCAATTGGAGTCTGCATGCTCGTTCCACAAATCCAGTAGTGCAGGACCACAGAGGCAGTTTAGTGTTTTCTCAGCTTCAGAACACCTGCTTCAAGATCATCCAGGATTAAAGCCCCAATCTAGAATCAGGTTTATGCGTCTTTATGCTAATTTGTCACAGGAGGCGAAATGCAAAACTGATTTAGAAACAGAACACAGATGCTTAATGGCTTCACAGCACAACACAGTCACCATTATATGTCTGATTCTGGCACTAGAAGTAAGGTGCCCATTTTATGTCCCATTGAGAATAACGGCTTTCAGCACCACCCATTCAAATGATTTCATTAATTTAGGCTCAAAAGCTCAATCTATCAAACAGAGCCAGAAGTCTATTGTATTTGTAGCATATTGTGCAGCCAGGAGATAAAAAAAAAAACCCTCCCTAACAAGCTGAAGCGGGGTTCTCTTCAGTCAGAGTCTGTCATTTAGGATTTCATAATTAATTATAGCCACAATTAAATCCTGTTAGGGTGCATAAGGAAGGGTTAGAGCATATATGATGCTTAGTTATAAAATGTATAACACTGCTGATTTAAAAATTAGTCAGTGCATTGTAATGCAACTGCGTGTTGAATCATTCCATTAGCAGAGATGTAACATGTGGTCTGAACTCTTTAATTATAAGGTGAAAGCTGAATATTAGATATTCTTAATTATACTGTATATGGCTTAAAGTATATAAAATGGGTGCTTGTTGGGCGGAGGAGGGATAAAGAATGACAAAGTGTGGGTTTCAGTATGAAAAGAACTGATGAAAAGACTTTAGTATGTTTTGACAAATTAAAGCAAAAGTCATTTTAGAGGCCTAACGTCTTTTTGCTTGTCTAACAAACAGAGAAAGATATTCATAAAATCAAGCATGATGTCATTAAGTCCATAAATAATGATACATGGGAAGCCACATTGCAACTCTGAATCTCTGAATATCTGGTGAACAATTGACTGGTTAAAAAGTGATCATGATAGATTCTTTATGTATTCTTTAGTGCTGCACAGCAACGTTGTTGATTAGGATTATCATAATTTGGCTAATTTGGATAGTTAATGGTGGTACTGAATGTTGCTTGGTTATTTGATAATTATCATTTAACAAAAGCATCAGCAGCTTCTCTAAACACCTCATTTTCTGTTGCAGCTTTGACCTGGTCTCTAATGGGGGTGTGGCCATCGCTCTGCGCTTTGAGCGTGCTCCATTCATCACGCAGGAGCACACGCTGTGGCTGCCATGGTCACGCTTCTTCGTTATGGACACCATTGTCATGCGGCATGAGGTCAACGATATCCCCAGCTGTGACCTCAGCAGCTTCACCCGGCCCAGTCCAGTCGTTCTGCCTGCTCCCCTGACCGCCTTCGCTGGGAACTGCCCTGAGAGGGGCAGCATCATCCCCGAAATTCAGGTAAGGGACATCCTGGGTGAAGTTGCCTGTGAACACTAAGCAAAGAGCAGATTTATGCCCCAGTGGCATGTTGATTGTAGGTTTATGAGCAAAACTGCCCTGTAACCTCAGCCATGCCCCCAAGTTTAACAGAGGACTGTGATTGGACAGTGATTACATTTCAGAGTTGCAGGACATGTGATGGAGATGCAGTAAACACTATAGGATCATATGAGTAAATGATGTAATGATATACATAGCATTTGGTTTTGCTATGCTAAAAGCACCGTTCACTGAAATGCAGTGTAGCTGTGTAGATTGCTTTTCAACGTTCACTTCTGACACCAATTTAGCATTTATTTCTGGAAAGGCAGTCCCGCGTTAAAGAGATCAAGTGCTGTCAGAGCAGTGTAATGAAGGTTTTGCTTGTCACGTTGCCATGTTTTTCGCACATCACTAATGAAAAGTAATATTATTTATGTATTATTTGCTTTTTTTGTTCACTGTTAAATTTGGTTTTGTTTCCAAAATTTGGGCACCTTGATCAAATTACATGTGAAGAGTTCCATTCTAAAATGCTGTATATCCGTTTGTAACAATAATGGATATAGCAAGTTTTTAAAAAGAATATCAGCTAATGGAAAGCACATTTTAATTTTTCTATTAAAGATGGTATAGTGGTACAGAGTCAGTCACAAATTATACGCATCCACACTGTTAAATGCACAGGGTATTTACAGCAATATAGATCATAAGTGTTATGAATGTAACAGACACATGCACAAATAATCTATTAAAATAGATAAACAGATTCTTTTTTCTGTTATGAATCTTGTTAGCTGCTTCATTCCAGAACCGACAGAGCTTCTCTTTGTCTGCCATTATGCTCTGCCTTTCCTGTATATTACCCCCTATAAAAAATACATTCTGTACTAGCCCACCTGCTGACATGCTCATATTCATTATGGCTCTATGTACACATTTGAAAGTGTATTTCTTTTTGAGTGCTTCGTGATTAGATGAGCAGTTGCTGTTAGCTTCTAAATGACCTACTACTGCTCTTAACAGATGAAAAAAAGGGCTTCTGAATTGCTCTCTGTAAATGGGACGCATCCCTCCGTCGGGTCGTGCCTGTGATTCATACCACAGAGGCTTGTGTCAGTGATGGACGGCCCTGTGCTCTCACACACACAACGACCGGATTGGAAGAAGCGAACATCAAGTTCGAATGGAGGAGTGACTCTTTCTAGTGACAACACTGTCATTTTATCAGCCCTGCATAATTGGTTGGAGATACACAGTCCAATTTAGTGTCCCAGCTTTTTGCAGAGCGATGATAATTACATTTAACAGGAAAACGGATGCTTGTCGAATTTCCATGTCCGGAAGAGTTTGCAGTCGCTGGTGAAAAAGGCTGTAGCATCTCTCTTTTCTTCAAGTTAGTTATTTTTTGGTGGAAGGTAACGAGGGCTGTGGTGCAAGTACTTCTAGCATTTGTGTAGATGAGTTTGTGCATGAGATGATGTGTGCATGTTTGTGTTTATGTATGTAGATTCATCCGTATGCTTACCAGTGCGTTTGTGAGTCTGTATGCCAATGGCTATTTGTTATTAATTTGTGTTTGGATGCCTGTCCCTATGTTTCTGTAGCTCTACCTGTGCCTGTGTGTTCCTTTCTAATTACATTGTCTCCCACTTTGCTTTACAAGATTAATCGTTCAGTGCTACACACAGCGCTGCCTAGCCTATTAATATCAAACCATATCTGTCCTGTCCCTGAACACACTAGTCTGTGCCACAGACGCAGGTTTGTTTTTGGACAGTGTCAGGACATAGGCTCATACATACATGTATACATACAATTTGTATGCACAAATTGGGCCACCCCTGTTCAAATTACATGTTAAAATAAGTTAATACATCATATACAGAGAACACACTTTTACACATATTTACTGTTTATTTGCTGAATTTAACATATTGGAAAAAAGCAATGAATGTGTCATGTGCAAAAGAAATAGCACCGTGCCTCAGCAAATAAACAGCAAAAAACAGCAGCAACACATATTTTACATGTTATTTCACAGAAGCCTCAGCACATACATAAAATATCATATTTTTCAGCTTTTAGTGCATGTACCCTTTGCCTGACAGCTACCATTACTTTGGGAGATTTTCTTTCAGTTTTTCAAGGAATCTGCAGGGATGTTTTTTAATAGCTCCAAAGTTCAGTCTTAGAAGTTGGTTTCATTTTATGCTTCTCACAATCCACAAGGCTCCTCACAGTTATTGTTCTGAAGATGCCAGCTTCTTTGTTTGATTTGCAAGTTTCTTCTTTTTTGTCTAGTTTATTTTCTCACTAACAGCTTCTTGACAGCTGCACATAGCGTTGTGTTGTCTTCTCACAGCTGAAGATTGAACAGAAGCACTTTTTGTGAAGCAAAAGTTCAGATTTTCTCTTCTCTCTCAAAGATGAAAGCTTAAGTACTGTTTATCTGACAGTGACACTTTTTGTGGTCTGTCAGGTCTTACATGTTCGTTAGGAGTCCTATTTTCTCTATATCTTCTGATAGTTTTTTGACCTCCAGTTTTGTAAACTCGATGATTTTCTTATGTAGGTGCAATCTCCTAAAAAATGACTAACTTGTACATAATGGACATTTTGACTGGAAATATATAAATGTATATAAATATAAAATATATAAATATAAAAACATTTCTTTTTATTTTGATCTCTTAGCTTCTTTATATTTAGCCATGGTCTTTACAATTAGTCTTTTCTGCTGTTGATTTATGAGGATTTACAGACAAGCATAAATCCTCCAGCATCCTTCATCATCTTTGTTATACTGTTTATCTGTGCATTTGTAAAGCAGCCAGTGGCTAATTGCTCTGCTCTCATCTGGGAAGGGAAAGGGATATATGTGTTGACTTAATGAGAGCGCCACAGTGTGTGTCTAAGGGACGATAGGGAGAGAAAACCTCTGAACCAATCACCTTTCTGCAGTAGGCTCAGCATCACACTTTCATTAGCTGTGTTTCTTATGCAGATGTGCCACTGTAATTTCATTTCATAGTGATGTACTTTTGTTATGGCGACGCAGCAAATAAAATGATTTAATTGATGTTGTGTTATGGGATCTTGACACATTTTCATATGTGCATTCTAAATATGCGCATGTGCGCTCATTAGTGTAGTAATATAAATAACATGTGCAGTGCCAGATGAACTACAGAACATCACATACTTGTTTGTTCTTTTCCAATACTTTTTGTTGTACTTTTAGGACCACTGTTATTGAAAACAGAATTTTATGTATGTAAACATGAATTCCTTTATCCAAACTGTTAATATATGGAAATTAACACTCTATTTTGAATTTACTGTATTTGTAATGTCACAAACACCCTTTTAAACATATCAGTTTTTTCAGCCTGGACTGCTTTTCAAAAGAGGCACAATACAGAGCAGCCAGTCAAAATAGAGATCATTTACGTATGTCAGTGTTAAAGGTACAATAAGAAAAACAGCCTGCTTAATGTTAAGGGATATAGTAAGCCTAAAAAAATGGCATCTGGAAACTAATTAGGACTGTTTTCAGTACATAAAACTGCACATGGGATAAGTGGACCTCACTTTAAAATACAAGAAAATTGTGTGGACCCCTACTTTTTGGGTAATTGAAGCTGTCTCTTTACCACAGGCTCTACAAGAGGAAGTGCGTATCCCAGGCACGGAGCTCCGCCTGGGCTATCTGAGCAGCCGCACTGCTGGCTACAAATCCCTGTTGAGGGTCACTTTGACGCATGCAGTCATCCCATTTAACCTGATGAAGGTGCACTTGATGGTGGCGGTAGAGGGTCGTCTCTTCAGGAAGTGGTTCTCAGCTGCTCCTAACCTCTCATACGATTTCGTCTGGGACAAGACAGACGTCTACAGTCAGAAGGTGTACGGCCTGTCTGAGGCTTTTGGTGAGTGAACACATTGTGTGGTTAGAAGACCTGAAGTCAGTTTGTGCTTTAGCCACCATTCAGAATAATCAGTATTTTGATTTATAGTAGTTTGCAAAGGTTTGAATAACCCTGGTAAAATTACATGTTTTGTTGATTTTATTAGTGAAAAGAGGTTCACACACCCTCTACAGAGAACAAGCTTAAATATTTTTGTGCATAATTAAAATTTTTTGCTGAATTTAACATTTTGGAAAAATTGCCCTAAAAGTTATTTATCGACTAACATTATGGGGTCTAAAGCTTCTTTAGTTTTGCAGTGGAGCCATGAGGCTAACATAACTAACAAATAATGAAAGATTATTCCCTCCAATGCTCAGTTAACTATATGACATATTCTAGTTTTTAGAGATTCAGCTATACTTTTGTCCATTTTTGGAGATGTCAGTATGTCATAGGTCCAGTGTTAAACTAAAGAACAACACTTGCGACACTGAACATGTCTTGCTTAACTCGCTGCGTTTGCTGTAAGGAGAAAATTGTGTGGATTTGAATTTTTGAACAAATTATCGCTTTGGAAATGCATATTTTGTTATTATTAAAACCAATGACAAGCTTTCTGCTTTGATTTGGTGGCAGTGCATAAAGGCTCATTGTTATTTTCTCTGTTTGTCCAGTGTCTGTGGGCTTTGAGTACGAGTCATGTCCTGACCTGATCCTCTGGGAGAAGAGGACAGCCATTCTGCAGGGTTACGAGACCGCTGCATCCAATCTGGGGGGCTGGAGCATAGACCAACACCATGCACTCAACATACAGAGTGGTGAGCTCAGCCTACAGCAGTTTAGCCCCACCCTTTCATGTTATAAGTTTCAGTTATGAGGGGTGTTTCAGTGGACTGTTTATAAATGAGGCACAATACAAGCATCCAGTCAGACCAAAACAGAGGCCATAAACATATATCCTTGTACTGATAGTCTGACTGATAGTCATTTCTGAGATCTGCAGAGGCTCACAACACTTTGCCATGTAACGACTATTAAAGTTCTTTAGCGCTGTACGATTATTACAGTTCTCTAGCGGGTGCAGACAGTCATTTCAGCACTGTAGACTTCACTCTTGGCTATCGTGACATTCTGACTCTTAGAGGATGTGTCATGTCCACTGTGTTCTCTTTTCTTTCTTCCTTTTTTCCTTTTTATTTTTGCGGGAGGTCAATTGGTCCTGCCGCTTGAGTTGGTTGTGAAGGAAGCGAACTGAAGGCACACAAAGGCTTCTCTCTCGCCACTTTGTGTCAGGAGCATGGTCTCCCGCCAATGCCCATACACAGTCGTAACGGGAAATGAGGCGTACTTACAGCAGGAGTGTGTGGAGCGCAGGTGGCACTTCGATCTGTCACTGAAAGCAGTCCAGTCGTCAGGAGGACAGGCTGCTTGGACAGAGGACTTCCGCTGAAGTTGATTCTGTTTGTCTACCTGTCTAGTGTCTCGCTCGTTCATCGTCTCTTTCATCCCTCTCTCCCTGTAGGCCCATATCCCATTTGCGCTTTTGCTTTTTTCAAATCTATCTCATTTAATTGCCTTCCCTTCCCTCTTCAGTGCTCTGAGAGAGTTGCCTAGCTGATGGGCTCTTATTCAGGATTTCACACACCACAGTCAGCAGGTGTTCTGTGAGCAACAATGCAAGAATAGCCAGACATTGAGTTTTACATTTTGCTCCACTTACAGCCACTTGTGTGAAAGTTCTGCAAGAACATCTGTGCTCTGCGTTGTACAAAATGCAAATGGTCCAAGATTGATTTCCAGTATTTGTTAGATGTGGATCCATTTAGTTTGGCAGGGTAGAGATGAGAGAAATGAGCCAGCAATCAGGTGGTTGTAGGTTCAAATCCCAGCACTGACCGAATACTCCTGGGTGTGCCCTCATGCCAAAGCTTCTAACGCAGTACCCCTCCATGTGGCACTGTTCTTCTGGTGATGCTATGCTGGTGTCAGACTGGGTATGGCTAGGTAACAAAATTATCAACATCCAGTGCAAAATGGATCAGTCAGGTTTAACTTTCTGAACAATCTGAAGTGTGGTTTTGCTTTTCTTCATTTAAAAAAAAGTACAGATAGACAATAAATACAGAACAATAGAGAATAAAAAGAGAGAGAAAAAACAGATCTAACAGCCCTTATTAGCGATGACTATTTGTAGATATATTATTTATCATTTTTATCTTGAAAGCTAGTTAGCAGCCAACAACATTAAAAGTGCAGACAGAGCGTACAGTTAAAGCGCTTGTTACCACAAGAAATTCAATGTAGCTGGAATAACAAAATATTTTTTGTTTTGTAGTATAAGCAGTCATAGAATGGATGTGGACAGTGAACACAGTAGACATTAGTTTAGGTAATCGCTGCACAAGCAGATCAGCTTTGGGAATGAAAAGGCTCAGGCCAATAAAAGTGAGCTTGCCGAGATCTGGTTCAGTTCACTTCTCCTCAGTTCTTTTTGGTAATAATATGAAATCCCTTTTCATAGAGCAGCAGGCATGCTGTTGCCCCATGACAGGGGAAAGGCATTTTAAATAAAGCTGAACTGAATTGAATCAGCATTAAAACCCCAAGATTCGCTCACTCTCAACCTATTTTGCTTCACTACAGAAAAAGCTGGAATAAAAACACAGAATTAGCAGGATTGCTTAAATATAGTCACAGCTTGTTTAATTCACAACTTAAATACACTGAGTATTTTTAACAACATGAAGGAAAAGGAAAATAATAATAAATCTCACATTGCAGATTCTGTTTTACTCTGTTGTAATAACATTGTACATGCAGAGGTTTACACCATTACTAACATAGTACACCTTGTCTTTTTTCATAGGCATCCTTCACAAGGGCAATGGCGAGAACGTCTTCATTTCCCAGCAGCCCCCAGTCATCGGGAGCATCATGGGCAATGGGCGGCGGCGCAGTATCTCCTGTCCGAGCTGTAATGGCCTGGCTGATGGAAATAAGCTTTTAGCTCCAGTAGCTTTGGCCTGTGGCTCTGATGGCAGCTTATTTGTGGGTGACTTCAACTATATCCGTCGAATCTTCACCACTGGGAATGTCACCAGCGTTCTGGAGCTCAGGTAAGCCATGCCTGCTTATATACACACACACACCCCAAGACACACACAGACACGTGATTTTGCCACTGAGTATTGCGAGGTAAGCTCCTCACAGATCAAGTGGGTATCAACAGGGCCTATAAACTGAAGGGTTTTACTCTCCTTATACTAAATGGCATGAATCTCTGCACTCAGGGCCAGATGTACCGTACTGTGCAAAGGTCTTAGGCACCCAAGCACATTGTTTAAAACCATTTATCTGAGCAGTGATTGTTTTTTTTTTTTTTACCAGTAATAACATCATGTATTATTAAAAAAGGTGCAAACAAACAGAAATACTGTAAAAAGTAAGAACAATTTCTCATTTTGAAAAAAGTTGTTGATATCTTGTGAGTTGGTTAGAAGAAAGTATGGTTCCATTTATCTTATAAATGGCTCCAGTGATAACATAAATTTATTATATTCCACTTGTCAAGTCACCAACACACAGTTGTGGACGATAATGACAATACTGAGCTTTCTCGAGGACAGGTTTGGAAAGGGTGAAGCGAATGTATGCAAAATCACTTTTTGTTGTATTCATATTATTTGTCATATTATTTTAGATTGTAGGTGTGATTTTGAAAGGCTACGTAAAATAGAACTATAGTAAACCCAGCTGAATAGGCAATAAGCTGCACATTATATCTCCACCCACTTTCTTCCAGTCCTCCCACATTTGGTGCTGCCCCCTTCAGCATACGGTTGGGTTGAGGAAGAGAAGCATGTTTTGCATTTGACCACATACACGGCCCATAAACTGCACATTGAGCCTCGTGTGCCAGTTTTATACATCTGAGTTGTGCCTGAAACTGGTGGAAAAATCTTACTAGATCAGGCTCTTAGAGTATTTTCTGCTGTTCAATCCAGTGAAGATGAATATGAAACCGCTGTAAAGATCTGGACAGCTTTTTTAGTATGAATGCCGATTTGCCAAAGCAGTAAAATCAGGCTAGTCTAGTCAATTTCAAAGAACATATGGAGGAAAAAATAGTGCTAGCAATAATGCTAATTAATGCTATTATTATTATCCTGTTTACATGTGTCCTTACACCTACAGCTTTCTCTCTCCACCTGTCCTTTCTGTTAGCTAAACAATATGCTGGCACATTTGTTCACTGTAGTCATTCTGTATTTTTTCTGATCATTACTAACCAAATGCTAACTTGCTAATTAATACTAACCCATGCTAAACCCTTTTGTTCTCTTCCTTTTTTTTTCTGCTGTCCCTATCGAATGGTACAGAAATAAAGATTTCAGACACAGGTAAGAGATTGCTGAAAGGATTGTTTCTTTTTTCAAACATCATCCACATCATCACAGTGCCATATGTCTTGATGCTATGAGGCTTTATGGCATCACGCTAAAATGCGGCAGGGATCTGTGGAGTTAGACTGTGTGTTGTGCGATCATCCTGACAAAGCCTAGCACTCCGCGCATCAAAAAGCATGCCTTTCCCGCAGTGATGAAAAGGGCAGTGTTACCATGGTGCATTTCAAACGCTGATGGAGATGGACAGAAGGTAGTTTGATGCATGTTGCCGCCCTCCTTCTCGGGTTATGGTCACACACTAAGGCAAACATTTGCGGAATAACCGGTGTATGGAAGAGAGCGCGAGTGCCAGGCCCATTATTTGAAATGTCAGACAGGTAGACGGAACAGCAGTCATGGTCTTAACATAAGCTCTGTTCCAGCGCTTTTAGTATTTCTGGCCCTCAGGGGACGCAGCTCCCCTAAAGACCGTAATCACCTTCTCCTCCCCTGGAGTTGGGGGGGGACTGCCTCACGTGCAGCTCAGCTTGACATTTCGGTCAGAGACAAATTACACACTCGCGCACTTTTAGCGGCTTCTGAATGTGCAGTTCATTAACAGCGTTTGATGTCATGAGTTGCAGTTTGTCATCAGAAATGCTCAGAACGACAAATCAAAAGCCTGAGCTTGACCCTGTCAATGTCTTGCCAGCGATGCATTCAGAGACTCTGGTTATGTCTTTTTTACATTGGGCTTGGTAAAATGTACTCTACCATTCTAATGTATGGAATCATTGCTTTCATTAATATACAACCAGTTTTATTACAGAAATATGTATAAATGATTCTATTATGATGCCAATTCTCCACAACTTTATAGGTTTTTAATTTGCAGGAAAAAAATAAGAAATTTTAGACATATCCATGATGAATGATGAACAAAGCTGCAGATGATTCCATAATGACTAAGAAAGCTGTAGATAATTACAGAGCACTACTTATCATTTAATAACTTATGCCCACAAACCTTGAAATTTGGAATAAAGCGTTCTGTAAATGCCTTCTGGTGTCTGGCTTAAAGTATAGTATATCATGCCATAAAGTATCACAATGTACTAAGTTATTTTTGAATAAAACAAAGCAGTCATTAAAAGGAGTGCGGGAAAAAATCGATTCTTAGATGCATCGCGATGCGGACGTGAACGATTCTGAATCGATTCACAAATGTCAAAAATCGATTTTCTAAATATTTAATTTATAACGCAATGTTGACAAAACAAGAACTTGGCAGTAGGTAAGTGCATCGCCCGGACAGTCTGTGGCGGCACACAACAAAAACACTACTGGATGAGTGAGAAATCCGACCGATCCTCTGCATTAAAGCCAGGTTAGATCAGGAGTCACAACCCAAATGATAAGAAGAGCCATTTTGTCCTTTCAGCAAAGATCAAACCACCTTGGGAGCCGCAACATTTATGTCCAGTATGTGTCAGTATGTGATAATGTCCTAGTACAGGCTAAACAATATAAACGAGAGT
>JAILXH010284980.1:15978-26223 GCA_023558415.1 Piaractus mesopotamicus | reverse complement strand
TATAAAACCAAGCGCCTAGGCATGCAGACTGCTTCTACAAACATTTGTGAAAGAATGGGTCGCTCTCAGGAGCTCAATGAATTCCAGCATGGTCCAGTCGTGAAATTTCCTTGCTACTAAATATTCCGCAGTCAACTGTCAGTGGTATTATAACAAAGTGGAAGTGATTGGGAACGACAGCAACTCAGCCACGAAGTGGTAGGCCATGAGGCCTACCACTTACCACAAAGCAAGGTCCATAAAGACATGGATGAGTGAGTTTGGTGTGGAAGAACTTGACTGGCCTGCACAGAGTCCTGACCTCAACCCGATAGAACACCTTTGGGAGACTGCGAGCCAGGCCTTCTCGTCCAACATCAGTGTCTGACCTCACAAATGCGCTTCTGGAAGAATGGTCAAATATAGCCAGGCCTTCTCGTCCAAAATCAGTGTCTCCCTCACAAAATGCGCTTCTGGAAGAAGGTCAAAAATTCCCATAAACTCTCAGAAGAGTTGAAGCTGTTATAGCTGCAAAGGGTGGGCCGACATCATATTAAACCCTATGGATTAAGAATGGGATGTCACTCAAGTTTATATGCGTGTGAAAAGAAGGTCAAAAATTCCCATAAACACTCCTAAATCTTGTGGAAAATCTCAGAAGAGTTGAAGCTGTTATAGCTGTGTGGACCGACATCATATTAAACCCTATGGATTAAGAATGGGATGTCACTCAAGTTCATATGCATGTGAAGGCAGACGAGCAAATACTTTTGGCAATATAGTGTATCTTTAACTCGTGATTAAGTTTGCGGTTTAAAAAAGGAAAAAAGAAAAAAAAAAATCATCATGGCCCACAGGTTGAAAACCACTGCCCTAGATTCAGGTTAACCACATGACCCAAACTTATACATAGGTGCTAGAAAGTTTGTGATCCCCTTCAAATTACCTGAAATTCGACATAAAGGTGACCTAATATGTGATCGGGTCTTCATTTAAATCAGGACAGCCCAGAAAAAACAAATTGACATTCGTCAAAATGAATTTTTTGCAATCCATATTTATCGAACTGCTGTACTAAACTCTGTGATGTTGGTGGGCTTTCTTGCATGATCTCCATGCTTCAGGTCCTGCCACTACATTTCTAGTGGATCACTGACGTTTGGCAAGATGTACCTTCTATTTAGCGTCAGTTCATGGACGTATGCCTTGGCATTCTCCTGTAGAATTTTCTGATAGAATCCACTATTCATATTAGTCAAACGCTGGCAATCTGCTTTTGTTACTTAAAACATATAGCTGGCTTAAATTAGCTGAATTCACTAATTAGAAGGGAGTGTCTAGATACTTTTGGAAAACTAGTTTGTTTTACGATGTGAGAGAAGAGTACATTGAAGTTCAGGCAGGCAGAACAATGGAGAGCGAGAATTCAGGTTGTTGCCTGAGGTTCTGTTTCACTAAGCTGAGCTGCACCTGTTGTCCTCAGAGTGCAGGCTTGACCTGACAGAATGAGGCTTCCGAGTGGGAGGGGCTAGTTTCGCATGATCACCAGGGGCCTTAGTTAACAGATGTAAATTTATTGGATGACTTCAATACAATAGCAGGGTTCCTACCAACAGAACAAGCAGGCAGCTCTTTAATATTATGGAAAATCATTCCTCTGTACTGTATAAACTTATGTTGGGGCTTTAAGATGAATACATTACAGTAATATTTTATGTCATTACATGCATTAATCATTCATCCTAAATCCATCTGGTTATAACAGGATTGCTTTACTGTGAGTGTTTAAAATGCAATACCTGGTTTTAAACTCCAAAAGCTAAAATGAATAAAGCTGCAGGGTGTTGCATGTTTGCTTATGCAATGTGAATAACACCTGTCAGATGTGATGAGCAGTGCTGCTATCTAAATTGATGTGCCTTAGGTGTGTACAGCTTTTTAAATGTTCAATCAGCCTTAATAAACATTTATTATGCTTTGTTTGATTAAGCAAAATGTTAAAGTTGACATCCCTACACAGCACAGTGTTTTTACAGTGTTAAAAGGAGCTGTTTTTAAAGTTTTAGTGTTGAGTAGAGTTGATTTTGGAGCTGTTTTTACACCCAGTGTCTTAATAAAACTAATAAAAAGTCCCATATTGTAATGCTGTGTAAGCAATACATTCTTGGAAGGATTTGACTAAACATCTGTTCATCATTTACAACAGTTGAACTGCAACAAAGTAAAGTAAACAAAAAGGAATCCTACCGTTGCTGTTAGTTTTTCTAAAAGGATGGATTTGCTGTGAAGGTAGAAGTGTATTGTAGCTCTGGGGGTAGAGCTTCTGCTTCTAGTTTCTGTTATTTAACTTATAACATGTTATTCTCAAAGTAAAGACCACATCTGAATCAATTTCACATTAATTCGTTTTCGGTATTTTTGTTACGTTATTCTTATCCTAAACGTTAGTTCATTTTACATGTTGTTTTGAAGTTGTTAAAGTTTTTTTGTTCTGTTTGTTGGTAAAATGTTATTCTACCTTTAAGATCACAACAGAAAGCATCTGACAAATCTTGTTATACTAACCATGATTGGGTTTTGTGTTAGTTTATTCAGTCTGCTATAATAATGCTATAATAAGGCAGACTATGGCTGCAACAACTAATCAATGTCATTGATAATGTTGATAATAAATAAATATTAACCATTGGCAACTAATCTAGTTATGAGTTGGTTGGCTCGATGATGTCTGCTCTTCTCAATTACATCACCTGATGACAAAACTATGGGAACACTTCACTTTAACTGCATCTGAAAAGATGGTTCCATGTAAGACTCATTATTGTCATGACTGTTACTGGACATCTAGAGAAAATCCATGGCAGGAAACAGCAAAAGCTCAGCATGGAGACTTCTAAAACAGAGCTCACTGAAAATAACAGTATTAAAACTGCTGTTTTTCATCGAGCAGCTTTAGTTTAGCAAAATCAATACTGTTGGCTGAAGTGACAAGCTGTATTTTTGTCTAAACCGCATGGCTAAATTATACTTATTCAATATCAGAGTTGTTTGTGCGCTAATGCACACACTTCCCACCCACACAAATGCACACACCTCCCTCCCACATGAAAACGGCACTTTAGGTCACTAAAAACTGAACTTTTGGAAGATGCTCTGTAGGTTTTGCTCTGATTTTTTCCCCAATTGAGGTTCATTTCATAACATTTATGTAGTTTTTTTACTACTAAAAACTATACTAATTCATTTTACAGGACCATCTTCTAATCTCTCCTTACCTCTCAGAATTATACATTCTGTCGACTGTGCCTTTAACACTGATGTGTGTAAAGTACCTCTGTTCCAATTGGCTGCCTGTACTATGCTTCATTCAAAAACCTGTCTGGGCTGAAACACCTCTTACAACTTTCAGGGTGAATGGCTGGGGCTAAACTGCGGTAAGGCTGCATGTGCAGGTATATGTAAGTGTGTCTGTTTTTCTGACATGATGAAAACAAGGAATCGCAAAAGGGGTTGTTTTCTCAGCTTAGTTTCTAAATATGGACTGTATGGCTTGGGCATACATTTGGAAATTTTAACAGTGTTTACATATTCCATTAAACTCTTTTGTCAAAAGGGTGAGACAAATTTGGTTTTCTGTGATATGATTTCACTTCATGTCATATATCCCCCCCATTACCTAATTGCTTTATGTGAGCGGGCAGTTATCCAAGCGTTTCACTGCTAGTTGTACCGTGTATGACTATGCATGTGCCAAATAAAACTCTGATCTTTGGGCCTTGTTTTGTTTCAGTGGTTTCATGTGGACAGGTGTTCTTGAAAATGTTTTTTGCTGTTTCACATGTGCTAAGCATGTTTTAGGGCACTGAATGTCTGAACATAGCTGAATACATATGTACATAAACTAATGAATCTTTCTCTGCATAATTATTAAAGAATATATATATATTGCTGACAAAGGGAAAAGCCATTTAAAAACAATTGCAAAATTGAAATTATGGCCTATAATTACAATTCACGTTGTTACAATTCATGTTCTATCACTAATTTACTCTGATCAAAACACAGGTTCCATCACAAATTAAATAATCTTGATTATGTGAAAGGTAATTTAAAGTTTTTTGGGTTTTTTTTGGAATCAACCTACAACCTGTACCGCCGTAATGAACAGATTCACTGATTATGGAATCAATATTGTTGCATGTAACTACTCTTAAGTTACCATAAAAGAGTGATTTTCCATTTCAGAACTAATGATTACAATCTTTTGGTAGATGGCTAACCCACATTAGGGCTCCTTGTACTCAAGCTGTGGTCTGTGGAGCTGCAGCTGGATATCACTATATAGTGTCAATTACATTTGCATTGGTGTGGTCCTGTACATACACTGAGAAAGTGTCAACATTAATACTGCTGCTGTTGACTTAACACTGTCAAATTTGCAGTGTAACCATGCCACACTATGGTAAACAGTCCTTGTGCATAATGCTCAAGCTTCAACAGAACTGCGGAGTTATTGAGGGGGAAAAAGAGAAAAGAAAGAAAGAAGTAGTGCGCATAAATATTTGATTATTTTAGAACCTTCATGAATCTTTTAATGTGTTCTGCTTTTACATATGACCATGTGTAATAGGCCTCTAAAACCGAATTGAAATGTGAGACAATGAGACAGAGAGACAGTTCACACTTGGTATTAACATCCATCTTGCGTGGTCTGATCATAAGTGGACAGCGAGATGTATAGCCTTTCACACCTGGCATTTCCATGAGTCTCGAATGTGTCTCCAGTGAACAGATTTCGTGACTGGAAGAAAAGTGCCACCCACATTTACTAGGTTAGTCTCTCACTGTTTGATGTCAGACAAAAATACACTGCGAGTCGGTGAAGAGGCTGTTACAAACGTTTAGACCGGGTCCTTCGCTGTTAAACTGACGCATCAAGACAGTTTAGTGTTAACACTGTAAATGCTACATGGTCATATGCGTTCCTGACCACCTCCGAAGCTGGTCTGAGTAATCGGATCAAAACATGTCTCGAAGATGCACTGCACCCCGTTCACACCTGTACTTAGCGCTGTCCACTTATGATCGGATCACCCACGACAATAAGACTTGACACATACCACTGAGAAGGGCGCTGCAGTATCCGCAGCAGCAAGTGAATAGCCTTCAGCCGCTGGCTACCTGTTTGACGACAGGCCACGCCCACCTGCCATTCCCAGATGTCAGTCAGTGGAAGGTGGGCAAGAGCCTGGTCATCAGCCAACATCTGCTTCAGGATCTCAAAACCTGGATTTAGAAAAAAAAGCAGTGGAAATACATATTAATGATGGTTTGGATACAGTAATTACAGTTCTAGTACAGTAACTTTGCTCCCTTCATTGACTACAGTGGTGTGCAACAGCAGACTGACCAGAGCACGTTCTATAAACGTAACAGAAACAGAAGAGAAAGTTCTGGACCATTCAACTCTGCATGGAAGCTTACTTTACACAGTTTACCTCAAAGGCCATAGAAAGCAAGGGTGTGCCAAGTTTACTCTAATTCCACTCCTGCTAAAGACAAATGACTTCGCAGCTCCTTACTCAAAGCATTCACAACAAGGGCTGGAAAAGCTATTTGATATTCCTGGACAGGATCATAATTTCAACCATAGGGCAGAAAGGGGCATGGCTCAATTAATGTGGTAATTAAGAGCGGCAGAGGCACAGGTGAGGAGTGCTCATCTGCTACTGCCCTAGCACAGGCCACAGTAATCAATCACAAATTCTCTGGGCATATGTCCACCTTTTCTCACACATCGGAGAGACGTGAAATCTACTGTAAACACATGGGTCAAGCAACTGACCCAACAGCAAGTGGAGTGCTATTTTTCTAAAATGTAAGCATGAGCCATATATATTGGTGGCCGACATTGTATCTGCAGAAAAATGGGAGAATGCAATCATTATTATCGCTCAATATTGAAATTATGGCCAATAATTACAAATCATGTTGTTACAGTTCATGTTCTATCACTCATTTACAGTTACTCAAACTCAGGTTCCATCAAAAATTAAATAATCTTGAAAGGCTAACAAATTTTGCTTAGGACTGATGGCTTGAAGACTCGGCAAGCTATTCCTATGTATGACATCAAGTTAATTGGTTTAGATTTATAGAGACGACTTTATAGATTAAGATATAGATTTATAGAGATATCCTATATGAATCAGCTCAAGCTATGAGCCTGCTATCTCTTTATTCAGACTTGCTGTGGCGAACCAAGTCGCTGAAGACGTTCTCAGCTTTACTTTGAAAGTTGTTTAGCAGTCAAAACTAAAGCTTCTCTATTTGTAAACAATAACTAATGGCTTTAGATAAGAGTGTCTGCTAAATAATGCAAAAATCTCTATGCAAAGTAATATACAAAATAAATACAATTAAGTTAAAATAATTGAAATGATCAGTTTAATATCAGTACAGGCCACAAGCAGGTGTAAATTATTGGTTATCATGCCAGACATCCAACATAAGTGCCACAAAAATGTGATTATTGAAAGAGTAGTGGATTATACCGCTAACGTGCTGCCTCTACAGAAGGTACAAGAGATAAAAAGGAAGACACCATTGTGAATTAATGAATGACTGAGCTGCTGACCGGTCTGGAAGCGTCCACGATGTCCTCCGGTCACAGTGAACTTGTAGCCCCACTCTGTGTTACTCATGTCTGATATGAATCTGTAGTAAAGAGTGTCCCCTACAGGAGAAAGGGAGAACAATCAAAACATACAGAAACAGCAGCCAAAAACAGCTGTTACAGCAGAGCACCGCATCTGAGCTAACACAGAAGCCTCTGACAGACGCTTCTCAGACACCCAGGAACAATACAAAATAGAGGTGACATGGAAAAAACACTACCATAAAACTTCAAGAAATGTTCACGATACATCACATTTATTTTTTATGACATCTAATATGTTAAAACAGGCAAAAAGGCCCAGTAGTTCCACATTCAAAAAAAATACTGTCAATTAAAAAATTAGTAAATACATTTTAATTTTGTTTTAAATTATTAAATAAATGTTTCACATAATGTGCTGCTCCAAACCCATATCAACAGGACTAATTATGCTCTCTTAGTAATGAAACATGCAACTGGTCAGTGTTTTAGAAGTACTGATGATACCAGTGATGTCATACTGTCCAGCCCTAGTACAAAATACATCTTTATTTTATTGATACCATATACTGTTATATCATAATACACCTTCTACCTTGTCTCTTCCTGTACAGCACTGTGGAAAAGTCAGACACCACTTATCAAAAAACCATATCTAACAGAAACTTGCACCGAAGCCTCAACGACTAAATATATTTTCAATTGTTTTAGTATTATGTGTGTGTCCACACTTTTCCTTTAATACAGCTTCCATTCTTTTCAGGAGACTTTCCTTCATTTTTTCACAAGAAATCTACAGGGATATTTTTCACGCCTCCAAAGTTCAGTCTTAAAAGTTGGTTGCATTTTCTGCTTCTTACGATCCAAAAAAATCTAATTCAATGATGTTTTGCCTATTTTCTTTCCTCAATGAGGGCTTCTTGACAGCTACACATCCTTTCAGACTCATAGTGTTGAGCTGTCTTCTCACAGTGGAAGGATGGACAGAAATACCTGTGGATTTTTTTCCAGATCTGTAGAAAAAGTGCAGCTTGATTTTCTCCTCTCTCAAAAACAAAAGCTTTAAGTACTGTTTATCTGATGGTAGCAGTTTCAGTGCCGTGTTGTTTTTTTATATTTTCTATATCTTTTATAATTCTTTTAACTCCAGTTCTGACTTTCCTCTTCCTTTTGCAAGTGGATCATCTTATATCTAATTTCCTCAGAAATATCTCCTGAAAAACAATTTATACTTAATGCCTAGAAATTAAATAAATAAAGGGTGGTCTCTGACTTTTGTGCAGTGATGTATTGCACTAAGTACTGCTATAATAGTACATAAACCCCCACAACCACTTACCTGGTATCTCCACATCAGCCCATTTCTGGAAGGAGCCACTGAAGGTATGCAAGTCCTGCTGGAAGTCAGCGCTGCTGGCCAGCTGGAGCTCATCACAGCCCTCTTCAGTGTGGCAGCGTGAGTCGAACTTGACCGACAGATAAAAGGCCCCAGGGATGTGCACCTTGTCCTAAAACAACAGAGGGAAAGGATTATTTCAGATGGTGTGGAAAAATCTGCTGACAGCAAAAAGTCAGAATGTAACCTGCAGTTCAAAGCAGTTCTCAAGCACTTGTAGCTTGAGAACAGAAACATATTCACTGTACAGTAAATAACATACAGCAATTATACTGTGATCTGCAGTTGATGAGACACAGATATGACAAGCCTGCATTATTTCTGACCAAAGTAATGTACGGTTGTTGGATCACATGAATGCCTTGACAGGTCCAAAACGTCTGAAGGACATCAGTGTTACAAAAAATTATATTGCAATAACGATTGGCAAAAAGATTAATTAATTGTGCAGCCTTGTTGCCTGTATACTAGAATTAGGCGATTAATTGAGATTATAAATATTGTGATCATTTAAACAAGTGCGGATATTATGTAAACTACAATTCTTTGGTTGTCTTTCAGGTGGCAAGGGATCTCTTTCAGAAAATCTTTCAAATCTGTGATCAGTTCAAAAATGGATATAATAGAAACAACTACACCTAATTATAGGCTATACCACACTCTACATACTCTGCCTCTTGAAAAGATTACAACATAGATTCTCAGTTTGACAAAGAATGCTGAAGCACATACAAATAAAACAAAAACTCATGAGATCCACTTTCTGGCACAGAGGTAAAGGGATGAGCTTGTCCAGAAGTAATGTGTTAACATGTCAGTTTGGCAATATTTTAGTTTATAACCAAACAACTGGGAAGAACCACTGGATGTTAACAGTGTAACATGCTGTCTGTGCATAATACAGTTACAGTTTTTATACACTAGGTTTACCTTAAACATGGACATCTGAAGCTTTCAACATTGAAACCATATATTCTTTTATTTTGTATGCTACGGCTTTACAGTTTTAAGATTATTGCCAACTCCAGCTATAGAGGGATTTTCCATTCACATAGGTCCATTAAGTATGAGTGTTGGGAATTCCTCAGGGAGCAACCATAAACTCCACAGACCATCAGTCTTTATGAGATTTTATAAGTTGGAATAGACAAAACAGAACATGTAGTGCAGCGTTTTAAAAAGTTTGACAATAACTATAATAAGCAACAACTACAATGATTTTTTTCAACGTTTTACAAACAGCATTGCACTAAATCCAATTAAGCAGGACTAATAATGCTCACTTTGTAATGAAACATGCAGTTAGTCAGTGTCTTTAAGTACTGACAATACCCACATTATGCTAAGAAAAGCATAATGTGACATAGTTTATCACAATAATGATTAAATACTGCCATAGTGCCCACCTTTAATGTGGACAGAGGACTGTTTGGAGTTGTTATGCTTTACTTGGCTGCATAAATATGTAAGTATATTTCTTTATGTAGTTCATTGTAAGTATTTGATTTCACTTACTTATTTTGTTTTGAATGTAATTAAAATGTTTGTTTGTATTGCTTCTGTTTGTTGTGTTGATTGTACACTCCATGTTTCATCCATTAAATTTGTATCTCTATTGGTGAACTGTGTTCTTACTTGTGTCCTATGTATTCTGTTTGCAGATAACACCATCTTCATCCTTATCCCCACAGTGAACCTCATCCTCATCTTCTGTACCATTTTCTGTTTGTTCAATGTCATCAAATTTAATAGAGAGCAACTATCTATATCTCTCTGTTGTTCTGTGTTTATCCATTCTGTGTTTTAGTGGGCACACTATCACCATAGCTTGCCTCAAATTTTCACCCTGCTCTCCCACAACTATTTCACAATGAGCATGTCAGCAGTCAGCTGTGTTGTCTGGTGCAAATTTTCGAGAGGCGACTGAGCTGATTAATGGCAACCATCAGTCAAACATAGTTGGCAGTAGTTCTTAAACATCTGCTTGGTGTGTCCTGGGCCTAAAGATTATGTTCCAAACAGAATGGGAGCAGCAGGAGTTAGACACACATTTCGTACCTCAAAGTTGGTGTTGTTGTCGTACGGGTGTTTGGACTCGCGGACCTGCACAGCCATCCCAGGCTCCTCCATGAACTGACAGGCTGTCAGGGACAGACTACCCAGCATGCTTTGGCTGCAGCCCTTCAACACTTTCTGCAGAATCTAAAACAAG